>JADLZN010004829.1:0-22347 GCA_018155175.1 Sinocyclocheilus anophthalmus
GCTGCCCTGCTCGCAAATAAAGAACAATGTCTCTTAGACGTTCAGGCAAACATACAATTACTCACCCACACATGCCCGTACAAGCGCAGGGCCTCATGCTGAAGCAGACTGGTGTGGGCGGCTCTGTGCCAGTGCTGCTGCTGCTGTGCCCGGGCCACTTCCTCCAGTCTCACTGCTCCAGCAGATGTCCTGCAGACGTGAAGATCTGTGTGACGCACCTCTCCAGAAAAGGTTTATTTATAGTTCACCAGCAGCAACAACTCACTCTTCTTAATTATTACGTTTCATATTCCCTTGTGAAAAACACTTTAGCATACTTAAAAAGAGTACTTATTACAGAAGTAATAAACTCATAGAATATACTTTTTAATAATTGCTAATTAATTATTTAAAAGACAATTATTGCATCTTAATTGCAATGAAATGAAAATGTATTACAGTTTCAGTTTATAATAAAGGCAATTAGCAGAACTTTGGAGTGTTTTTCGACCCTTTTAAGTACTATACTACTCATGCTTTCTATTGAATTTTCATAATTTTTGTCTTTGAATATGGTTAACAAGGCGTAATGCGGAATGGCGTTGATCAAACTTTGTGACACTAAAATAGCGTACAAGGTTTGAAGTGTGTTAATAACAACATGAAGTTACACTCTGTAAGTACACCTATGAGCTTTGGGTAACACTTTATTTTAAGGCGTCCTTGTTACACGTTACATGTACTTAATATATACTTACTAATAACAATAAATTATGCATAATTAATTACAACCAAAGCGCTCAATCCATAACCCGAACCGTATAGTAAAGTAGATATAGTAATTATTAACTTACTCATTACTTAAGATATTTACACTTGGATTAACCAGGACACCTCTACCTAGTGGAACCGAGCCTTGTAGCGCAGGAATGGGGGATTACCTGCCAGACCACTCGATAAAAAGATCAAGTCTATGTCAGGGTTAACGGATATGCAGTACAAGTGCAGGTTCAAACAAGGAACTGTGCAAGTCATGCGTTCAGACGGTTACTAGATTCTAATCCGTTTTATATGAAATGGACCCATAAAATGAACAGTCTGCATCTGATACTGGCCGTCCAGTGTTTTCAAAAACCTGTAGGACTTAGTTATTTATTGAAGCTTTTGGTGGAACACAGAAATACTCTTTTCAATATAATGAAACTGAATGAGAAGCTTCAAAAGGTATACAGAAACACCATAAAAGACATCCGTACAACTTGTGTTCCATATTCAAAGTGCTCTGAAGCTATGACAGTTCTGTGTGACAAACAAACAGAAATTTTAGTTACTTTTCACTGATGACCTTTTCTTATTTTTTGCAAACAGGGTCAGGGAGCTGAGAACAAGATGTGTCTGATTTGTGAACGAATCATTTACAATTGTAAGGTGAACTTCGGATTATTCACCAAACAGATTTAAACTGAGAAGAAAAACACTGCTACCTCAAGGCGAATATCAGGACTGATAAAAACACAACAACAACAACACACACACAGATTTCCATGTTTTATGGGGACATTACATAGACATAATGGTTTTTATACTGTCCTTATTGTATTTTTCTACCCTGTTACCCTAACCCTACCCCTCACACAAAACTACTGGCATTTTTAGATTTCCAAAAAAATTCATTCTGGATGATTTATAAGCTTTTTCCTCATGGGGACCAAAAATTTCACCACAAGAGCAAGGATTTTGGATATTTCCATCTTTGTGGGGACATTTTGTCCCAATAACGTAGGACATACCTGAACCGCACAAAAACCCACTCACCACACAATGATTTAGAAGACTTGGAATAAAGTGCACGAGTGATATAGACTATGTAAAGTTTAGATGTAAGTTGGTTCAGGAAGGCGCTACCAGGATGGTGTGTCCATTAAAACACAGTGGATCCAATACTCAGTCCATGATCTTTATTCAACAATTGGAAGCATAGGAATCGAGCCATGGCAACATAATTCAAATAGAGTTGTATGATTTAAAGGCAGAAACACATAAACTCTACAAGAAGCTCTTTTTTGAGGAGAAGGAAAGGGAATGTCAGCTTCAGCTGCATGTTGCCTACACACACCAAACAATGGCAACTAAATAGTGATTCAGTGCACCTAAGGGGACTTGGCTCCACCCATGGCTGACTGGGTCATATGACCACCTGGAAATTCTCAACAGGCTACTTTCATGATAATTTTCCCATTTGCATTCAAGTATGTTCAAAAATAGAATTTACTAATGGCCTTAGATTTCAGACTGTTCCTCACACTGAACTAACATATTGAAGTATCCCATGCAGCAGAATGATGCCCTAAGAGCATCTAATTTGCATCCTCTAAATATTCAATACAGTTCAACAGTTCAATCAACATCCAACCAAGCTGAACAAAACACTCGTGCTCATCTGCCTGGCTGAGCAGGTCATCTTTATTTATGGAAATATAGGTTTGTGTGCTGCTAAAAGGCATCTCCTATTCATCCCAGGTCTTATTTGTCACTTTTTAAAAGAGCCAGAGCTGGCAAGGAATAAAGCGAAACTGATTCATATGGCCTCGCCATAAGAGTGCGCATACAGATATTAACTGAGTAATAATGCTCATTATCTATGACCAGACAATGACACGCATAAAGTTGCAGATATGGTCACGCTCAGAGAACAGACCCGTGCAACGGTACAGGCAGATGGTATAATTTACGCTTTTATTAAGTGCCTAATCAGAATCATGATTAAAAAGCTGTCATTGGAAAAATGGCATAATTGAATTAGCTCTCTAAGTGCATTCATCTGGAATGTTATTAAGTAGATTACATTTTATTCTAGCACAGAATGAACTTAAAGAATTCTCAAAAAAGCTGGAGTAGTATTTGTTTCTCTTAGACAGGGTACACACTGTGAGAGAAAAGGTACAGTGCATGATGGTACAAATCACATATTAATTCAGTGTACTTTAGAAAGTACATAGAAGACCTTTCATAATACGTACAATGGGGCTTTTTATAAAAGCATTCACATATAATTTTTTTATTTTATTTTGCAAATTCATGTTTTAATAGTATTTTATTTTCATCATAGCGGCACAGTGTAAACTTTTAAAAAATGCCCTAATAATTTTAAGGATGTGTGCATTTAATAATTGAAAATTATAACCGCGTTATTCAATGATGCTGTAAGATTAGTGAGTGTTAGTACAGCAAAGGTATCTAATGTAAACATGAAATGACCATGCACATTCCATAAATTACTTATATAAATATTATATATCTATATATACGATATCACAATATATATACCAATTCACAGGTATTTTTTTCAACATATAATATAATATAAGATACAACAGCTATCAATAATACCTATTTTTGTCAAAATTATAGATGAACATTAACGCGTTGTTAGATTATTACTGTTACAGCAATTAGTGAGTTTTTATTGACCGCAAAGTAATCAAATTCAAGAAAAATCAGACGGAAAAAGGCATGCACAAGCATTAAACAGTCAAGTACTGAATATTGTCTGATTGTATACATATACATACCACACACACACACAACACCTACACATCACTATCATGTCATACAGCTAAATTATTTAATTTAAAAATTGTACTTCCCTTACCCCCCATCCGAATCTACATAGCGGTCTCTGGGGCAGGTACATCATTTTATTACTTTATTTTCCCCTCGTAAAACGTACATTAGTACCTAAGATTAGTAGTTTTTGAAAAGTTACCCCCCCAGCCTGACCGTTTTGTATCTTTTTTCTATGTGAATGAATTTCCACATTATGCTCGAAAGCTGAATGCCACCAAACGTGCGGCGCGCCCCCCCCCCGCCGCAAGTATGTCAAACTCCTCCAAAATGTGCCTAATGTTGAGATTCTTTATACAACACCAAACAAATACGGAAAAAATATGTCATTTTTATACTACCCCCTAACAGGACACCAGCGTCATCAAAACATTCACTTCTTATCTACATTCCTTTGGTCAACCAGATATAAGCCCAGACCTGAAATCCATCTCCCTGAAACAATATGTTTTTCCCTCAGAGATTCCAGCTAAAGACAAACAACAGATGAGTCATGCACACGCTTGTCTCTCCATCCACCCACAGAAATACGGCACCCCTGTATTTCTCAGAGGATTCTACGAAGAGCAGGTGAAAAGGAGGCAGACACAGTGAGAAATGTGTTTGAGGAAATGGAGCAGAGAGCCATGAATAATGTGTGTGGAGGGGTGTGTGTCTGCAATGTCATACTCCATCAGAGTGTGGCCAGCTCATCGTGAGTCAAATCTCAGAGTAGAGGCTGTGAGGTATATTGATGATATGTCATATAAAAAAAGGTTTAAGACTAAGCTTCACCAAAACAGCTTTGTGTTCTTGTTCAGATGTGCATTTAGAGATCTGATCATCTCTCAGCAACATACTGAGAAGGTTTTGAGATATTTTGATTAGAAAATCTCTCCTACAATAGCATAGGCTGTCAAAAACATCTTGGTGAGGTGTGAACACAGCTGATGTGTATCTTCAGGAGTCCCAATTTCCTCGGCATACAAAAACCGAAAAGAGAAAGAGCTCCATGTAAGAATTGCCTGACATTTTTAGGTCAACTTACTGAACATTAAAAGCCTCTGCATAGTAATGGTGAATTTACAAGGTACTGGGTTGCATTATTGCAGAAGAACATATAAGCTTACAATGTTTTTGACCCCGTAAAGATGTTAAGATTTATTTTATTCTATTTCTATATGACCTATTCAAGCATACTGAAGCACAGTATCTGTGTAAGTTGAATTTCTTAATATACTATTCAACAAAATAATTAATAAACAGCCTTATCTGAACCTCAGATATTTCTGTGATGTGTAAATATTTGCTTTATTGCACACATAAAATTGCTTGCACACTTCAGCAGAAAACACCTTAATGCCCTCAAATATTAAAATTGACATTTGCTTCTCCATCTCAGTAATTCCATCTATAACCATTTGTAAAGCAGTTCCTGTCTGTCACAGTGACATTTCAGAGTACATTTTCTTTTTTGCTTGTTCACACGTCTACAGATCTGTGAAAAAGTATTTGCTCCCTATGATATATCTCTATTTGGAGGCTAACACAAAGAATCGTTTTGTAAAGCTTTCCAGATTTATATATCTCAACCTTTTACAGATATTAAAAAAACATTGTTACATTAAAAAATACATTAAATTAAGTCAGTTTCGTGCAAATTTGTTGGTTACCAATGATGAATGTTATAATGGTCAGAACTGCACAGAAAACTGCTGCTAAAAATATCACCAATTGAAGTGGACAACCTGACCTGGTGCAAGGGTCATAAAAGAGCAAAAAAGAAGACGGACAAAAGGACACAGATCCTTTAAAGCATGATCCTGAGTGCCCCGACTTCCTCCACATCTCTTCTTGATACAGACACTCACAATGATACAGTGAACGCTTATTTAAACTTATTACAGTGATCAAAGACTGGTTCGTTTTTCAGCTTTTTGGCACACACACACAAACATACGAATAAACTTCAGCCTACGCAGTAAAAAGAAAATCCTTATTTCCAAAAACAATTCAGCCTTCTTATAATTACTGTCAAATATATTAATTTACTACATAAACGGTGGATTTATCACAGTTTGTCATGTTAGCTCCTTGATTAATGAACTTATGATAATCTGTTGTTCACAGGTGAATTTCTGTTATGTGGGACTTTCCAGTGACTTCTATTATTTTTATACTGTTTTATACTATTTTTATATGATATGTTCGTCCCTTCACATTAAACCTAACACTCAAATTAGTATTTCTTCAATTTTACATTTTCAATTAATTATTTATTATTTATCCTTCCGGTGTTCTTGTGCAGAAACTACGCAATTTACTCTGGTTTTACGACCCTTGGTCCCTTCAGCAAAGACAAACCCTGACACATACACGTCTTATCTGTGCCTGTTTGATTGTGAATATCTTCCATATGTTTCTCGGAGTTGTGACTGGTTTTGTTTTCATGTTCTTACGGTGGCCGAGAAAGCTCAACGCGCTGCAACTTTAGAAAACACATGCAAATAGAAAAAGCTCCAGCAAATTAAGAAAACATCTTCATTAGTTTGACAACACATGTGCTGCAAATCCTCACAGCTCATGCAAATGAAGAAACGCGCTGCAAGTAGCACGGACCACAACGGAAATGTTTCAAGCGGACCAAAAAAAGTGACGGACCCGGTTGGGATTTGTTTTGTGCAGTGACTTTTTTTTTTTTTTAGTTTCTGCTAGCGATTCCTTTTTTTATTTATTTTTTGATTTTTTGAAGATATAACATTCACAGGGGATACAGTCATAGCAATAAATTACATACCCAACCAGAATACAAAACAATAAATATATAAAGAATAATACAAATGAAATATAGACAGAACAAAAACAAATAAATTTAAAGTTTTTTTTAAAATAAATAAATCATAAATAAATTCAAATAAAAAATAACTTAAATGGAAAATTACACATAAAATGTCAACTTCAAAGAATACACAGGAGGTAACCCTTACATCAAAGTCAATATTTTTCCATTAACACAGTAGTTTTAACAGCTTTCTTAGTAAGTGATGAGCAGAGAGATTCATAAAATAATTTCAAATCAATACAAAAAATCCTAAAATTGGTCATACAATTTGTGCAGTGGCTATTGGTCAGTGGAGTTGTCCGTGAACTGAAAGGTGAGGTTTTTTTGTTTATTTAACACACTGATTGCATGATTCCTTTGTCTTTTAGATATTATTAGCCTAAATAATCTGACGAATTACACGAGCAACTGTGAAACGTTATATAAGATGGCTAACTTAATTAAATATTCTCAACTAAATATAGTTTCAAGGTTAATGAAATCCGCAATGCTTCATTAATTGTTAAAAACAGGTCAAAATAAATTGCAGATTGACAGTAAGAATAATATTTAAAAATTTTATTTAATCAGGGCCTTTTAGTAGGCTAATGAAAGAAAATACAATGGAATACAAATACAACGTGCAAACTTCAGTCAACTTGTTTTGGTTTTTCAGATCAAAATGTATTGCCCTTTCTGTAGCGTCCAATGGCTGACTTTGCCAAGATTGTGCAGTTCATGTGGGTGAGATGTAAGCTTTGTCGTAGAGAATGCTCCTAGAACGGCGGGTGATGACCAGGTTTCATCAAACAAAACAAAAACAAGTTGATTGAAGTTTGCACGTTGTATTTGTATTCCATTGTCTTTTCTTTCATTAGCCTACTAAAAGGCCCTGATTAATAATAATTTTCAATATTATTCTTACTGTCAATCTGCAATTTATTTTGACCTGGTTTTAACAATTAATGAAGCATAGTGAATTTATTTACGAGTTAGCCATCTTATATAACGTTTTCACAGTTACGCGTGTAATTCGTCAGATTATTTAGGCTAATAATATCTAAAAGACAAAGGAATCATGCAATCCGGGTGTTAAAATAAACAAAAAAACTCACCTTTCAGTTCACTGACAACTCTACTGACCAATAGCCACTGCACAAATTGTGTCCAATTTTAGGATTTTTTGTATTGATTTTAAATTATTTTCTTAATCTCTCTGCTCATCACTTCATAAGAAAGCTGTTAAAACTACTGTATTGATGGAACAAATATTGACTTTGATGTAAGGGTTACCTACTGTGTATTCTTTGAAGTTGACATTTTATGTGCAATATTCCATTTTAAGTTATTTTCATTGTTTAATTTATTTATGTATTTATTTATTTAATTATTTATTTATTTATTAATGTTTTTTTTTTTTTTATATTTCAGTTTGTATTATTCTTTATATATTTATTGTTTTTTATTCTGGTTGTGTATGTAATTTATTGCTAGGACTGTATCCCCTGTGAATGTTATATCTTCAATAAAAAAACTTTTTTTTTTCTTTTTTTTTTAAAGGAATCACTAGCATAAACCGAAAAAAAAGCCACTGCACAAAACAAATCCCAACCGGGTCCGTCACTTTTTTTGGTCCGCTTGAAACATTTCCGTTGTGGTCCGTGCTTCTTTGAGCGCGTTTTTTCAGTTTGCATGTGTTTTCTTAAGTTGCAGCGCGTTGAGCTCTCTCGGCCACCATAAATAAAATAAAATAAAAAAATAAATGCATGAAAAAATTTTTAGTTATAAAAAATAATAAGAAAAAAAATTTAGTTAAAATTTAAAAAAAAAAAAAATATAAATCAAAAAATAAAAAAAATTTTAAAAAAAAAAAAAAAAAAAAAAAAAAAATAATAAAAATAATAAAAAAATACGTTCTGCTGTTAAGACTCCACAATTTTAAATCAGCCTTTTCTGCCCTCTAGTGAGGATATTGCACAACTACGTTTTAAATAGTAAAATCTGCCATCATTTACTCACCTGTCAGTCCAGTTCTTTTTCTTGGGAAGGCGAAAAAGTTCACGGTCGTCCTTAGGAGAAGTCCATGTGATTTATGAACTATAACTACTCCAAAACTTCATGAAGAATAGCCAAGTTCTTTAAATGCAGTGTGAGGAGGTGAGAAATTACTGGTTGGCATTCGAGCAGCATATCCACCTTTTACTTGCCGTAAAAATGGGCGCGGCCATTTGTAAATTATATGGGTCTAGCTTCCGGTTTCATCCGATCAAGTACTTGCGGTCTTTGCACTTGACCACTTATATGATGTATTTCCTGTATTTGGCCCAAGTGACACTTGTGAGGAGACCACAAGTGTGTGTTGAACTTTTAATTACCTGATAGGACACACTTGTAGTGTTGTAAAAATGCAAGTGTTTAAATATCTTTATTTTAATTTTAATTACTTTGCATTTTAAAATCAACTTCTAAATGTCTGTTCAGTAGTCCCTGTAACATGACAATTTTAATTTGTGGTGTTTCTAATTAAGTGATAAACCGTCCAAAGTTTGTACATTTACATTTACATTTAGTCCTTAGCAGACGCTTTTATCCAAAGCGCCTTACAAATTGGGGATACATAAAGCGATTCTTCTTAAAGAGGCAAACAGACACATGAAGTGCTTGTAATACCAAGTTTTTAGACATTGTTCAAATAAGTACAAGCTAGAAAGAGAAGGAATAAATAAAGAGAGAGAATTTTTATTTATTTTTTTTTATGATGAAGTCAAGTAGCTTCGAAAGAGATGATTTTTCAGCTGTCGCTTGAAAATTGTCAAGGACTCAGCATTCCGGATAGGGGTGGGAAGATCATTCCCCCAGCCAGCCCGAGTGGTGAACAGATGTTCTGTGAAAGTGATTTTGTGCCTCTTTGTGATGGTACCATGAGGCGTCGCTCACTAGCGGATCTCAGACTTCTGGAGGGGATGTAGATTCATAGTAGTGAGTGGAAGTAGGCGGGTGCTGAGTCTGTGGCTGTTCTATATGCAAGCATCAGTGTCTTGAACTTGATGCGAGCCGCAACCGATAAGCAGTGCTGGGAGATAAAGAGAGGTGTGACGTGGGCTCTTTTGGGCTCGTTGAAAACCAGTCGTACCGCTGCATTCTGAATCATTTGTAGATGTTTGATTGTGCTTGATGGAAGTCCATCCAGAAGAGCATTGCAGTAGTCCAGCCTAGAGATGACAAAGGCCTGGACAAGAAGTTATGCAGCATGCTCCGTTAGAAAGGGCCCGATCTTTCTGATATTGTGCAATGCAAACCTGCAAAAAGCCTACAACATAAATATCACCACTAACCACTACTCATCTTTGCACCAATAAAACGTAAAAATGTTTTTCTACCAAATTATATGTAATATCTAATTATTATTAATATTTCATTTATACTGGAAAGTTTTCTGCAACATCTCGCGAGATCTCGGCAGAAAGTCTCGCGTTTTATTTCCAGAACATGATGCATGATGGGATACACTAAGCCTCGAATAGCGCTCCGGAGTGGTATTCGAGATAGTGTGGATTTAGTGTGTGTTGAGGGCACTGCGCTCTGGCGTTTTTAAGACCTGGGACAGTCTTGCGCACATGCTCTCAAGTGGCCAAGACCACAAGTGAGGACATTTGGACAAGGGGATTGTTGCCAATTCTAGCAATTTTTTTGCTAATTTAGCATTTTCAGACTACCCGAGCAATACTTTTTCTCAAAAAGTACCTAGCAACAATGTATCTATTTTTTTTTAATGTATTTTTGGCGCTTTTTAGCCACTTTTGATAGTGACTCAAACGATAAAGGCACATTTACCATTTAAATTAACAAAAGTACACACATCACACAAATTAAGTTAGCTGCTATTTGCAATTGTTTCATTTAATAGTAATAATTGAATACTGTTATTTGTCATTTATGAGACACTTTGTTAGTAGCTTGTACCTGTGATTTTTGATGAGTTAGTACACTGTAAGAAAAATATGTAGAAAAATGGAAAAAGTGCTAGTAATTTTCCAGGACATTATCCGTTTCTGTTGTAACCCGAAAAACACAAAATCCAATGCTAATGATAAAATCAGTAAAAAACCTATGGAAATCACTCTCCGAAAGATTCCTTTATGATTACACAGTAATTTGCATTATTTTTTACGTTTCCTTGAGTGCAGCAGCTAACTAATCTACTAAGAACCTTTAAAATATAAAACTTCAAAAATGTTTTCGATAATTCAATATATTTAAAGATTGTTATTTATATTTTAATATTATATTGTGCATTTATATTGCTATGAACAAATCTGAATTAACATACTGTATATAAAATATGTTTTTGCTGAGATTTGACATAATTTTGCATCGTGATTACGTAATGACATCATCACGCAATGTCATCACAACATCATTTAGCAACTTTTAGCAACAAATCAACCTTCCTTTAGCAACTTCCCCTTAAAATTAGTTGGCACCACTGCATCCGAGTCCAGCTATTATTAGCTGTACAAAACCGTTCGTTTTGCTGCTTGATATTGAAAATGGGTGCGTCTTACCATATTATTTTAATGTATTATCTTAATTATGAACACACTGGTTTGTAGTGCACAGTTTTACTGTTTACTGCACGTTGTTATTATCCTCATTATTTACCTATAGCGGCTAATGAACCAGAAGTCTCGCCCATAGGCTTACTTCCGCGTTGAACAAAAAGGTGGATAGCCTAAATTACCAATATTTCATTATATTGTGGTAGACTTTCATCATTTTAAAACTCTGAACATTCACAGTCTTTGATAGGGTAATTAAATATTTTTACATGAACATTTCTAAAATGTAACATATGAGTGATAAAATATGGTAAGCTATTGACTTGACAGTCTTGACGGAAAACAATATTTTATTAATATTAGTATCCACGTATATTATCATTGACTTGCCGGCTTGTTACGTAAAAATATTTTTTATCTATTTTTATCTAACTTTAGTTATTTACCATCACCAGTTCTCCAGACAAATTATTGGGTTTTAGAGAAGCAAATATAAAAAAACAATATTTATTTCAATTCAGTCAGAAGATGTCAAAGTTGAATTAAGTTGGAATGAATCTATTCTTGCCCTTATCTCTGTACAGTCACAATAAAAGATTAAAACATTAAAATTACATTACAGTGACATCAGATTTCATTCACCCAGTTCAATGTCCAGGATGGCTTTTGTGCTCAGATTCCACAACCCTTATATTGTCCTTTATATTACAGGTCCATATCTTCCAGCAACACTAGGCCCTCTCACATTCACCTCAGAGCTAAACTCCAAAACACTGACACTTTTTTATTAATTGTCGTCATTTGTTGAGTGTATATTAATTTTTGATCACTACCTTTTCTGTATCCTTTCATTTTGTAGAAACACTGTGGCTTCCAAGGCCTTATAACAAATACATTAAATAAATTGTCTATTAATTTCTCAGCGGTAATCCTTACCAAATACTCTCACAGTATCAAAGTGCAATAATGAACGTGTCCTGCACCAAATAACCAAGGAAAATAAAATAATAAAAATAAAGTCAGTGGTATCACTATATAATTGACTATAATTGAAAATATTTTCTTAAATTTGAATTCTGGCCAAAGGTGATACCAGCCACCCAGCATTGGCCTAACAAATCTAATTTAGTTTTAAATTTGAGTTTAATCTGTGTCACTTTTTTCTATTGCAATAATACATGTCTGTTCATTTCCTCTCCCTCAGTGCTACATCCACAAGAAGGCAGGGTCCCTTAGCACTCGGGCCAGGCGCTGGTTAAAAGGCTCGTAGAAGCTCTGCAGGATCTCCTTTGTTATGGGCAGCATTGGGCCAAGATTTCGATTGGCTGGTCGTCTGGTGTTGGAGGCGGGGCTCTTTGTGATGTCTGCTTCCTTCTGCAGAGTAAGAGGTCCTGTAGAGTCAATGAAACCCGGTCAGTGATATAACAGATACATATTTGCACATAATGACACATTTCTGAAGATTTCAGAGGTTAAACAAACAGACACACATTACTGTAACAAGTATGTGGAAGGATGAAAACTAACTCACCCAACTTTAGAAATTCAAAGACTCTCCGCATAGTGATTTTTCGGTTGGCAGCATGATCCTCAAGTCGTAGGATGAGTATCTGCTCTCTACTGAAAACACTCAGCCAGTCAAGCAGGTATATGACATATAGTCCCACCTGAAGCCTCACCTACAATAAAAACAATAGTTATTAAAGGAAAAAACGAAATATGATTCTATATCTTCATCTTTATTTACACTTTTTGTGATTTGATCATTTTAAGTTGTATTTTATAGAAATAAATTATTTAAAAATCATCTTTTGGCCCCTCTGTAAGCCCCAGTGGCCCTCGCCGATCCCCTGGTTAAGAATTCTGCATTTAGAATAGAGTGGTGGAACTATGATGTCACTTTGTAGGCAAAAACCCGGAAGCGAGTTAGCCTTTTAGCACTTCCGGTTCCCATCGTCCCGAGTCATGTTTTTTTTGAATGGGAGGTTTTGGTTAAATGCCTGAAATAAGGTCTGTGGTTCACACAAGCTCAAGATATTTTCACATTTTATTCTATGACATAAAACACACCAGTTACACCCCACTCGTGATATTTTTAAAACTGTTACGTTTCTAACAAGTTGTTAAATGGGACTACAGACGCTGTCAGAGATATTAAACATCATCACGCTGAACAGTTGATCAATTTACAGTATCTTCCAATTGTAGTATAATTAATAGTACAATTAATTGTAGAATAATCAATTAATAGTTTACCGCATTTTATATTGTTGTTCGACAATGTTTTATTTTTTTGCTCCGAAATGCAACACAAGTCTTCGGATGGAAGATGCTCGTTTTATGGCTTTCCTACTGATACGGAGTCTCTGGGTTCGTACCATAAAGTAAACTCATGATTATTCCATGTAAACACCACATTTACCGGCTTAGTCGTGGTGAAAGTGAAACTTTAACGATGCATAGTGCTTAAAGCCACGTTAAAATTAAATCTTTACGGCCACAAGCAGCTGTTAGAAAACATATAGATTGAGGATTTTCTAGAAGCAAGGATAAAATAACATTTTGTGTACCCATCCAAACAAAACAATAGCTGAAATGTGGTACTTTATTCACTAAAATAAGTTGAATCTTACTATATCCAAAAACTCGCTCACTCTGCTGTTATTTAATAGGTTAAATGCACTAGAATTTTATTGAATAGTACGTGGAGACACGTTTTTAATTAAAATATTAATATTAATCAAAGATTTATTCACTTTTAATGCACCTTATTTCGAAATGTACAGAAATACGTGCTTTCATATGTCCTTTAGTTATGATTATTTCATTTATTCACTATACTATTTATTATAAATGTTTTAGTTTGGCTCTAGTTTTGTATTTATTCCAGTTTATATGAAAAGGTTCATGTAGCGTGGGTTAAAATTCATATACAGAGTAAATCCTTTTCACTGAACGTGTTAAAAATAAGTTTGAAAAGTTGTCGGAAGCGTGGTGGTGGTGACGTTGAAGGCGAGCAACCGTAGTGCTGTAGTTTTTTTATAGCCTAAGTTTAGCTTTTAAGTTCTGGCACTTTTATTTTGGCTTCTAAATTCATAAAAGTTATATTATTTTGTGAAAATTATCTTGATGGACAAAGCGTGTAAGTTTCATGAACTATGATTGAACTTATTTTTTGTGATAATCCAAAAGCCTATGGAAAAATCCTTTTTGTTGAGGGAACCAGTGTGATGCTAACAGCCAATCCGCATACCCGTCATAGCTCCCCCACTCTATAGCTTTAAAGTGAATGCATTACTTTCATGTGTTCACCAACAGAGGGACCCAAAGACTCAGTATAACACGTAGCAGTGTAAAAATCCCTGATTTTTTTCAGTTTTATAACAGTATTTTATGCACTGCTGTATTATATGGTGATTATTCTTACTATATCTTTTACAGTAAGTAGCTTCTGATGTAAACATCTTGTGTAGTATGTATTTAACGTGCTGTATTATAATATCAATAAAGAAATTCATCTCCAACTGATGAGCAGACGTTTAGTACAAATTATAAATAATTAAGTAATTAATTTTGACAAATTTGATTATTTATTTCTTGATATGTACATTTTTACAACCATCAAAAATGTTAAAATGTCCACCACGTTGTTCTCAGATAACTTTATACCAATAAACATTTACATTTATTATGTGTATTGATGTTTGGCTCCATTTTAAAGAGTATAGATAAAATCAGAGAATTACAGTATGTTAAATGGCTTACTAGTGTTCACAAACTGACATTTGATTTATTTATACTAAAATAACAATTCTGCATTCTGTTTGTTACCTCAGTTCAATTTCAGTTCATTAAATCAAAATATAATAGGCATCCTCGGTTCAATTCTGGATGGTGCACAAGCTTCTATTTGTATTATATTACATCCAGTTTACCAGACTAAGCAGCAATGATTCAGCAATCCAGACATTTGCTGGTTCATCAACCAGCTTCAACAATCAAACATTCATGACTTTAATCCCCAGATCAGTGCAGCAAAACAATGTATACTTCACAACACATTTAGATTTCTCTAAAAGTGCTTTCATTTCAGCTTCCAACAGCTTTCTCCAGAGGTGAAGATCATCTACTGGCTGCACAGCTTTGGGGAACAGCCAGAACAGCTCATACCCTGGTGGGTATATCTTATCTATGCGGCTGCACCTGGTGGCTGAACCAATTACATCATATCAGACTGAACAAAATCTGACTCTGACTCATACCAGCTGCCTTTGGTGCCCGTCCCTAATGAGAATTACCAACTGAAATGCTTTGGTGAGACATATCCATCTATCGTTCAGAAGATCTGATAACATTTTAATGAATTGAAGGAATCGTTTTTTTTGCAACTTGACAACCCTTGGTCCCCATTCACTTTTTATGCATCATTGCACATAACATCTTTTTTAAATCACACAGGTTCAGAACATGAGGTTGAGTAAACAGAATTTTCTTTTTTTGGGGTGTACTTTCCCTTTAAGAGAGCAACAGCAAATTAAATATTCACATTTGATATGATCATGATTCATATGATCATTGCACTTACAGGCATCAGGTTGTTGAGAGTGGTATTGTAAATGCAGGAACGGATGGACCTCTCAGCTAAGCAGCCCTCAAACAGGTGCAACGACTCTGATACTCGTTCATGAAAATCCTCCACAGATTTATTAGCCATGCCAAAGTACAGATAGTCTGAGTAAAGCCTGCTCTCTCACACGCAAATACACACACATACACAGTACAAACGCAATAAGAGGTAAGAGGACAATCTATACATGATATCCGAACCATAATAATAAATCATCATTATATCTTATTTGAAAAGTGGAGTAGTACCTCTCTACTGGGTCTCTGAGCATCACAATGAATCTGGCATCTGGTTGGACAGCATGAATGAAGTCTTGCACCAGAAAAGGTGGCTCCACTTCCGTTCCGTTGTCGTAGAAATAAACCCAAGCGTTATTGTCCCACATTGTGGATGCACTCGCCTCACCTGTCAATCATAAAATATGTTAATTGCTTGATCCTTACCAACTTGATATTTCATTTGAAGACTTAGATTTGAAGGCTTAATCTGATTGTTATTAGTGATTATTTATGATTGGGTTGTTTTGTTTGTGGAATTTTAGAGGTTTGACTTATGTCTCAGGCCTCATAGAACAAGACTGACATTTCTAAATTTTATTGTTGAGTCCATAACAAGAGGATGACCTTGACCATAGCATCTGGCTCTCTAATTAAAAGTCCTAGATGAGTGTATTTCATTGAGCACTTTCTTCTCATCATCATTACGAAAACACATACCTATCCAACCTGGGGTCGCGAGGAACGCAGGGGGGTTGTGAGTTATTAAAACTAACAATAATTATCTAGTAAAGTTTAAAATAAAATCAATGTAAAATCCATTAAAATATAAACAAATCATAAATACACAACATTATTTTTGGTTGTTTTTAGTTTAGTTTTGTTTACCTGATGTCGGAGAAACCGTGAACACTGAGAAAATTATTGAAATTGAAACTTACATAAATATATCAATAACAGCTCACAGGGTACCTTCAAATAAATATTTAGTAAAGAAGTGTGGCTAACAATCAAAAGGTCTACACAACAATTGAGAACTAATCGAAAACATGATTTGAAACAAAATAGTCACCATATGATGCCACTTTTTTGTTGCTTTTGGAGGAGTTGCTTGTCAAATGATCTCGAATGTGATTGGCTGCTTGGTCAAAAACGTCCAGGTAGTCATTCAGTGGATAGGGGTTATGAAAACCATTACTCAACCTGATGATACCTTAAACCAGGGGAATACAAAGTACAATTATTTATTTTTACTATTTTTATTTATACAATTATTTATATTTATTATTTATTATTAACATGCAACCAGAATTGCATGGCAGCTGTTCTTTAGCTGTAAAATTTGTGTAATAAACTGAATGTGATAAACATTAAGCAGATGCTCTGCATTGCAAGAAAATTGGGAGTGGTGAACATTTTGCGGACTTTTAAAAGAAGACCATCTAGCATCATGAATTCACATTTTAAACCCTGTCATTTATCTCTTACGGGAAACTCACCAAATCTCTTTCGTGTCCACCAGTGTGGCTCCTTCATAGTGGTGAAATGGACCTCTGGATGTAGCCGTAACCGGTCGTAGAGATCCGTGGTGCCACACTTGGGCTGGCCGATGATGTAAAAGAAGGGCAGGCAGCGCAGGCGATAATGTCTACCTGTGTGCTGATGCAGGTGAGCCGGAAACGCTCTGCGCAGGTGGTCATATACTGCTTGGAAGCGCTTTGAATAAAGAGCATACAGGTTTTTCCCATATGGATCAGCTGTGACATTCCCAAAGAATTCTTCATACCAACAGGGGTTCTTGAGATGGGGAAAGAATTTGAGAGGAATTGCAGAGAATATCTGTGGACGAGAAAGACCAAAAGGCTTATACTAGCAAACTAAGACTTGACAGAGCGTAGCTTGTAGTATTTACTTAATTTATGTACAAAGTTTGGGGTCAGTAAGGGTTATTATTTATTTATTTATTAGAAATTCATAAGTTTTTTAGCAAGGTTGCATAATTGATTTAAAAAGGTGTCTAATATACAAATATATAAATTTTAAAGAAATGCTGAACTTTCTATTCAATAAAGAATCCTGAAAAAAAGTATCACAGGTTCAAAAAAATATATTAAGCAGCACAACTGCTTTCAATAATAATAATAATAATAAGACTGCAGTGATGGCTGCTGAAAATTTAGCTTTGTCATCAAAGGAATAAATTATATTTTATAATGTATTAAAATAGAAAACAGTTATCTAAAATAATATTTCTAGATGATGTTAATCTTAAAATTCACAGAAACAATCAAATATGCCATTTTTTATTTTTATTTACATGATTTTTGAATTGTAAAGAAAATCAAGATATTTTGCATGTTTATCAATTTAATTCAAATGCACATACGTTTGGCTCTTTCTCTCTCACTTCTCTCAGGTCAGGCACTCTTCTCTGACTGAAATCCACTCTGGCCACAATGTTCCTCACCACCTCTCTCACAACTGTGTAGTCTGTAGCGAAGGACAGATTAAAGGGCAGCTGAGCCGGATGAGACTCCACAGTAAGGTGATACGGTAATGGCGTTAAAAAGAGCCCTTTCTGGTCCCTCGTCAAGATGTAGGATGCCATGATGAGAACGGTGACCATAAGTCCGAAAAGGAAGCTTAAGATTTTGATTTTCCGTACAGACCCGAGTGTCCACGGGCCCCATGTTTGATGTTGTGCTCTGTTGTTCTCTATGACAGTCAATACATCCGTCCACCTGTTGCTGGGGTGCAAAAACGCAGGCTTTTTTTCATCCAGGCCATTGAGAAACCCATGCCTGTGGTCCATTTTTGTGTGTTATGTTAGCTGTGTTTTCTTCACATATGAAGAGAATCCCATCGATGTGAGTTATAGTTTGTGGTCTTCATCATACTGCTCACACGAAGTGGACCGTAACCCAAAGGAGCCGTGTTTTGCCAATAAAATCAACATCTTTCATGCAGCAGATGCCGTGTGGCTTCAGGTCACTGTTGATGATGGGATGTTTGTGGGCAGGAAGACAGACAGCGGAATGAGCGGGCTGGCCGCCCGGGGCTTCCCGCACGCGTGGCGAGGGGCAAGACGTGTGGGAGATGATTAGAGCACTCCTTCAATTTAGCTGCCACAAATGACACAGCGGCAGCGGGCTTGACAGCGCACCAGCACAAACACAGTGCAGATTTGGTTGTCAAGGTCACAAGTGCCCCAACAGCAGCTCAGATAACAGAAAGGTCTGTTCCTGCAAGACAAAAAAAAGCAATAAACCGTAAATACGCAAAGACGGTTTATTGATTTGAGTCCAGGAGGCAGTGGATGGTAGTACTCTGTTTCTGTCTCTCACACATGCCAATAACTCTGTGATGGGGTTTGGATAAGCATCAGAGAAAGGATGGCAGGAAGATCACACAGGCCACAGACTGTGTGGCATATGGTGTGTGTGGGTATGTATGTGTTTGTGTGTTGTGTGTGTTTTGGAGAATGTAGGGCGTAATCCATTCAGACATGATAGCCTCAGGACATGCCTAATTAAGAACACAGTAGACTATCTGCAAGCTAATAGATACATATTTCATTTGACAGCCCCCACTCCTTTTTTCTCTCTCTCTGTCCTAATCTTTCCTTGTCATGTTTTTGAAAGTATCTTATGCTCATTGAGGCTGCATTTATTTGATCAAAATACAGTAAACCTGTAATTGCAAAATCTTACAAAAAATTTCTTTAGTATATTTTAAATATGTAATTTATTCCTGTGATGGCGAAACAGTAATGCTCAGGGACATTTATTTTTAAATGTTTTAAGTAAAAAAAATTTTTTTTTTTTTTGTGAAACCAGTGATGCATTTCAAAGAACAGGATTATTTTTAATAAAGTCGTTTTTTCATTTAATGCAACCTTGCTGAATAAAGTACTAATTTCATTCTTTCAAAAAAAAAAAATCTTTCTGACTCCAAACAGTAGTGTGTCTAGGGTTGATGAAACATTTCAGTATCCACAAAAGTGTTTTAAAAGTTATGGTAGACAGAAATTGCATTCACGCGAAGCAAGCTACTAATTGTTGGATGCAATGCTGACAAAATTTTAAAAATATTTGTGTAAATAATTAGAATAATGAAAATTGCATGTAAATTGAAGTAAATAGGTTTTCTTTTGTAATGTAAACATCTTACTGCGATTAAGACCTTACTCTAATTATTGGAAATAATTGCATTATATATAGTCATATTTATCACTTCATTATAGGTTTACATGTGTATCACATTAATTGGTCTAAAAATAATAATGATACAGTAAAAAATCTAAGTACAAAATCTAAATCATGCATATAATGGTTAATTCATATTAGATTATTATTATTATTATTATTAAAATAGTTTTCTGTATTCTGTGTTTGGTAAAACTAATGGCTTTATTCTTGATAAATATCTGAAAGTGAATGTTTAGGGCCAGCAAGTTCTAATTATTTATCATCCTTTTAATTGCGTGTTTATATTAAACTCAAGGACACTTCCTACGAATGTAAGAAACAAAAGACAAAAATGAACAACAAAGCATTTCTCCTCAATGTAGACCTAACAACTTTTGAAATTGGAAATTCTCGAGCAGGGCTTTTGAAAACCTAAAAAATCAGTTTGTTTGTCTTGTTTTGCTTTCTTCCTTTTATTTGGGCAAATTAAAGGGCCTGTACTAAGATCCTCTAATGGAGGGTTTGCCTTCATCAATTCATCAGACAGTTCAGGGCTGTTATTTACCGCCTAATTGTGGTTAAATGTACCTTGGGGAGACTATTAACAGAAATGTGACTCTCTGGAAGCCCACACAGACCACAGTAATCCATGCTGAACTAATAAATAGATGTGGGGCTCATAAATTATAGATAATTTCCTATTTGTGCAGGGAAATAAATGGTTTGTATAACGCTCAGAGAGAGAGAGAGTGAGAAACAGAGAAATAGGGAGAGATTAATGAAAGAATGAGAGGGAAGGTAGTCAAAGAAGGACATGTGCGTTCCCATGGAGATGAAGGCAGGTGTCATTGATCCGTGTTGCTATGGAAAATAGACTCTGGGAGTGTTTGTATTTGTACGATGACCTCAAATGACATTCCAGTGACATCTAAGTCACATTGATTGGCAATAAGTGAGGTCTCGCTATCTCTGTCGAAAATAAGAGTTTGAGGTAAACCATAGCATCGCTGTCAGCGTGGGTGTCTATTTTAAGCACAAGCGTTAAATTTCTGATGACTTTAGCAAGGAGCTGGGCTGATGTGTGCCGTCACTTTAAATATATTTCAGAATAACAAACCCAGCTCTAAGTGTGGGGAGGTGAGGCATCTGTGAGCGTGTTTTCATTCCAGATCTGACTGAAGTAGAGGAGGAGTCCGGGACAGCGAGAGGATGCGTTAGTGTTGAAATGAGCCCGCACTGCGGGAATGCCACAGCAGTCCACAGCTCAATGATTCATTACTGAGAAGCTCCATCATTATATCTGTCAATCAAAACCACAAGTGAGGAGCTCTACAATGCACATGCCTATTGATGCTTCTGATGTTGTTAATGCAAAGCTGACACAAGCTCCTTACAGTTTAAAGTGATAGTTTGAATAAAATAAGTTTTGTCATCATTTACACACTAATCAATGTGTGTCATTTCTGTGCAATTAGTGTCACCAAATATGATTTTGAAAATAATGACTTGTAGTTTAGAGTTTACTCCTCATTTACTCACATTCATGACATTCCAAACCTGTATGACTGTTTCTATTGCAGAACATAAAAAATTTGTCCATACAAAAAAAAAAAAAATAAATAAAAAACATACAGATTTTAATGACATGAGGGTGATTAAATAATTTTTCTTTTTGAGTGAGCTATCACTTTTTTTTCAGTTTGACCAATTTTCATTCGTTTTCCCTATATCATTATTATTTTTAATTTAGCTGTATTTTTTTTCAGAGTGTTCTAGTTTCAGTTTAATTTTTGTTTTGTTTTTTCAGAGTGTTCTAGTTTCAGTTTAATTTTTATTTCAGTTTTAATTATTTTTATGGCTGTCAGTTTACTCCGCTACCTTGTAATATAAAAAAAAAAGTCATTCATCAGTTATTTAGAGATTACATTTAAGCCATGAGTAAATGTATCTCTTGTTTTTATTTTTATTTCAGTAGCCAGAATGTTTTTATTAATTTTTATTTTTGGAGTTTAATTTACAATATTCAGGGTTAGTTTCACCCAAAGAGGAAAATTCTGTCATCAGTTACTCACCCTCATGTCGTTCCAAACCTGTAAGATCTTTGTTCATCTTCAAAACACAAATTAAGACATTTTTTTATGAAATCCGAGAGCTTTCTGACCCTGCATATACGCAACCAACTGACACATTTCAGGCCCAGAAAGGTAGTAAGGACCATCATTAAAATAGTCCATGTGACATAAGTGGTTCAAACTTAATTTTATGAAGCTACAAGAATAACTTTTTGTGTGCAAAGAGAACAAAAATAGCGACTTTATTCAATGCATACATGTGGCATTCTGACGTAGATCTTATATGGTCCTATATGGGTAATGAAGGTCTTACGGGGTAGAACGACATGAGGGTGATTAATTTATGGGCTAATTTTCATTTTTGGTGAACTAACCCTTAAACATTTTCAACAAACAGGTTTCTGGAACACTTCCCCAGTCTTCCATTGGTCAGACAAACGAATAGTCCCACCCCCAAATTCAAACCTCTGACTTGAGTCATTGTTGCTATGTAAGGTTGGTTG
>JADLZN010004830.1:0-23912 GCA_018155175.1 Sinocyclocheilus anophthalmus
AATTCTAAAAACAATTCTAAAAACGTTCATTAATAATAATAATAATGATCATATAGTTGAATGTTTTAATCTGATAAGAAAACATGCATTTACTATGATGGAAACACATTTATAAAATAAATTCCTCTATGCACATCAGAAAAGTCAGGTGACTTTGCCCCAACATATCACGTGATTGGATAACTGAACTAACTAGTGCATCGATCTCATTGCACACCATCTCAGTTGCTATTTTAATAATTTTGAAATGACTGAGCCAAAGTCCGTCATCAGCATGATTCAGTATAATCACCTCCCAGAACTCTCTCATGCACTTGCATTCCCAAACATCAAGCAAACAAACATAAGATAACATGACAGCATTTGGTAATGTGTTTCATCTGGCGCATGCCATTTATTATTTAAGAAAAAAAGAGCCACAAGCTTCCCTGGTTGCAGCAACTTTCATTTTTTATTATTGATACTTTCCGACAGGTTCCCAGAAAGTGACAAATTTGTTCTTTTGAACACATGAAATGTAAAGGGTTCAGACATTTGCAAATGTTTTATGTGAACTCTAATTTTGTGCGTAAGTTATATTTGCAACTTTGGATGGAAATACAGTGATCCGAGCTTATGCACCTTAGTTTGTTTTAGTCAGCATTGCCAAAATTATCTATAAATAATGTTTTTTTTATTTTTTTATTTTTTTTAGATCAATGAAGCCTATAATCTATCAGTTCCAAAAAGAAACCCAAAACTTGTGCTAATTAAAAGAAAACAAGATGACAAAATACAGAATAATGAGAGATTTACAAGCAATTTTAAAAAGGCTGTCAAACACGCAAACTAGGTGAAAGATTTTCAGCCACAAACACAAGGGTCAGAGGTTCTAATGTGTGTCTCCTAAATGTAATGCCTAACTTTCATAAGAAACTGCTTAAAAATCCATAAAGCGTATATGAAAAAGCCAGATGGAAATCAAAACAGAAGCACACCTTTAAACAATTTGAAAGGCACAACAAATAAAATTGGCGTAGCAATCAAAAGTTGTAAACAAACGCATTAGTCCCCAGTTCATTTTAAAGTAAGACTAAAACGGTCTTTGCAGGAAAGCAGGATTTCACGGGTTGCATCTGAATGTGAATGTGAATCCATCTGGTAAAATTTAAATTCTAAAGCACTTTGAATAAAGAGAAGAGAGAGGAATCAGCTGTATGGAATGAATACAGGTGATGTATGTGATGTCTTCTAAAAATAAGATTCAACACTTGCTGAAAAGCTGAAATGAGCTCTTGCTGTCACATAGCAACAGTCAGACTCACCGTGGAGCACTTGACTTTCCCTCCTCCCTGCTCTTCTCCTGCATTAACCCTGCACCCTGTGAGTGACGGACAGCTGTCAGCACCAATCAGATGCATCATCTCTGTTCCACTGGGCGGCACCTCTGACATCAGAAGGGCTCCAGTGGCCAATCAATCATGGTCACTTGTTTGACCCACGCCAATAAACCTGACTTTTGCCGTGTGGTCCTGATACTCTTCCTTTTCTAATCCACATCTCTAATGGAACAATCATGCCCATTATTATGTGTTTGACTGTTGCGTTCAAAGAAGTGTGATGCTTACTTTGAAACCTATATTTTAGGTTGGTTTCTTAGTTATGTTAATAACACAAGTGTGGTTTTCACAATGAAAATAGGCAAAAAAGCTGATAAACAAACTCTAAAGTCTGGTAGACCAGCTTTTTCAATAAAAAAAGAATGTGACTGACATGGCTGCATTTATTGTACAGCAACAAGCAAGTGTGTGTGTGTATGTACAGTCAAATTGTGAAATATGATTGCAATTTAAATGAATAGTTTTCTATTTTAATATACTTTAAAAATTTATTCCGGTCATGCAAGAATGACATCAGCCCATTACTGTAGTTTCAGTTGGCACATGAATGTCAGAAATCTTCTTCTCTGCTGATTTATTATCAGTGCTGGAGACAGTTGTGCTGCTTTGTATTTTTATTGGATTTTTTTACAGTCTTATATTATTATTACTTTAGATTACAGTCATTTCCTTCAACTACATATTTAATGCAATTTGTAATTCAGAAACACTTGTATCATATTAACGCAGTGCATTGGGCTGTATTTTTATGAACTCCTCTTTAACTACTGTATATTATATCCATTCATCCATCCATTATTATATAATAACTATTATATAGTAATGCATAGTATTTTATTTAGTATTTATTTTTAGCATTTATTTTTAGTTGTTTTTGTATATTTCATAAAGAAAATATTGAAAACGTGTTTGAAATCCCTGTGGAGAAAATGAATTGGGGAAAGTGTTGGCGCTAAGGCTGCTGAAAATCTGGGCGTTCACTGTTGTGCCTTGCGTTTATGAGACAGTCAGTGGGCGGTCCGTGGGTGTGCCGTCTGATGCTCAGACAAGGTATCATCAATCTCTCTCCACCTCACTAACAGCTTTAAACAGTACAATCATGGCCTTAAGTATGTGGCAGGCTCCAGCGATGATACTATTGATCTGTGCAAACGGTACTTTAAAAGCTTTACAGTTATTACAGATCCAAACAAATGGACGTTAAACCTCCTCCAGGTGGGCATTTTACTGTTTACAGTGCTCTAACTCCGAGGCCGACAGCTGTGCTTGTGTTTATAGTGACAAGGGGTTCGCATTTAGGACCTGGATCTCTCGAGAGCGCTGTGTTGGGACGTGTCAGTGTCCACTAATCACACAGATCAGAGGTCAAACAAGCAAGTCTTCCCTGGCATTTGAACTCGGCAGAGAAATAAACCAATTAAATCTATGTTTGCCGCACACTAGAGCTTTTAAGATGTATGTATGTAAACGAGCTCTGTTGTGATTGGCCAGAATCTGCATAGTAGCATTCAGGTTGCTGACTTTTGAATAGATGAATGTATGAATGTGGGCGGGTCATATGTTAATGAGCCAGTGGTTTTTAAATGAGCCATTTTTACAGTCTAGTTGCAGTGAATGATCTGTTTTGAATTTTAGAATAATTCTACATTGTATTCAGAATAATATCTGAATAAATTGAATGAATGAACATGCAGTAATCAGAATAAGTTCATAGCGTTCTTCTCCACGATTTGAGGGCCTGTTGAGGACACACACATTAGGACATACACACTTACAAAGCACATTAAGGCTTAAACAAATAAGAACGATACCAGAGGCCTGTAACCGCACACACAACTGTGTTAAGTTTAGAAATGTCAGGTAATTTGTCTTTTAAGGATGAAAAAGCAGCCTTGGGGGACACTGTTGTTTCCTCCTAGGAAATCAATGGAGAGGCTGTTTCATTTAGAATGCGAGAGAAAAAACAAAGTGTTTTAATACGAGGTTTAGAGAGCGAGAGAAAGATGCAGAGAATGAGAGAAACACAACTATATGCCACCTTGTGAAAGTCGAGCAGACTAAGATAGATTCAAATGATGCATTTGTTTTGCGAGTTGAATCTGATTCATAATCTGAGCGGATTTTTTCACAGTGTTATGATTCAGTATTATGACATCATCAGCCCTGTGCGCAGCATATTTATGAAACGTGCGTCATACATTATTTAAACAGCTCTGTACGAATTATGAAAACTCGTGTATAAAACATAAATCACCTGAACAATAGCTGTGCATGCGATTTATTCATTTTGCAAAGTGAATTAAATCACGACTTTATATGATTAATCCACCTGTTTGCAATAATTTCTGATAGATACAGTGGGGCAAAAAAGTATTTAGTCAGCCACCAATTGTGCAAGTTCTCCCACTTAAAAAGATGAGAGAGGCCTGTAATTTTCATCATAGGTATACCTCAACTATGAGAGACAAAATGAGAATAAAAAATCCAGAAAATCACATTGTAGGGATTTTAAAAATTAATTGGTAAATTCCTCGGTCAAATAAGTATTTGGTCACCTACAAACAAACAAATTTCTGGCTCTCACAGACCTGTAACTTCTTCTTTAAGAGGCTCCTCTGTTCTCCACTCATTACCTGTATTAATGGCATCTGTTTGAACTCGTTATCAGTATAAAAAAAACACCTGTCCACAACCTCAAACAGTCAAACTCCAAACTCCACCATGGCCAAGACCAAAGAGCTGTCAAAGGACATCAGAAACAAAATTGTAGACCTGCACCAGGCTGGGAAGACTGAATCTGCAATAGGTTAGCAGCTTGTTGTGAAGAAATCAACTGTGGGATCAATTATTAGAAAATGGAAGACATACCAGACCACTGATAATCTCCCTCGATCTGGGGCTCCAAGCAAGATCTCACCCCGTGGGGTCAAATGATCACAAGAACTGTGAGCAAAAAAAATCCCAGAACCACACGGGGGGAAACTAGTGAATGACCTGCAGAGACCTGGGACCAAAATAACAAAGGCTACCATCAGTAAAACACTGCGCCGCCAGGTACTCAAATCCTGCAGTGACAGACGTGTCCCCCTGCTTAAGCCAGTACATGTCCAGGCCCGTCTGAAATTTGCTAGAGAGCATTTGGATGATCCAGAAGAGGATTGGGAGAATGTCATATGGTCAGATGAAACCAAAATAGAACTTTTTGGAAAAAAACTCAACTTGTCGTGTTTGGAGGAGAAAAAATGCTGAGTTGCATCCAAAGAACACCATACCTACTGTGAAGCATGGGGGTTTAAAACATCATGCTTTGGGGCTGTTTTTATGCAAAGGTACCAGGACGACTGATCCGTGTAAACGAAAAAATGAATGAGGCCATGTATCGTGAGATTTTGAGTGAAAACCTCCTTACATCAGCAAGGGCATTGAAGATGAAACGTGGCTGGGTCTTTCAGCATGACAATGATACCAAACACACCGCCCGGGCAACGAAGGAGTGGCTTCGTAAGAAGCATTTCAAGGTCCTGGAGTGGCATAGCCACTCTCCAGATCTCAACCCCATAGAAAAACTTTGGAGGGAGATGAAAATCCGTGTTGCCCAGCGACAGCCCCAAAACATTACTGCACTAGAGGAGATCTGCATGGAGGAATGGGCAAAAATACCAGCAACAGTGTGTGAAAACTTGTGAAGACTTACAGAAAACGTTTGACCTCGGTCATTGCCAACAAAGGGTATATAACAAAGTATTGAGATGAAATTTGTTATTGACCAAATACTTATTTTCCACCATAATTTGCAAATAAATTCTTTAAAAATCCTACAATGTGATTTTCTGGATTTTTTTTTCTCATTTTGTCTCTCATAGTTGAGGTATCATATGATGAAAATTACAGGCATATCTCATCTTTTAAGTGGGGGAGAAACTTGCACAAGTGGCTGACTAAATACTTTTTTTCCCCACTGTATTTAATAACTGTATTTCATCGTGTAGCATCCATTGTTTCAGCTCTTTATTGCCTAGTGTGTGGCCTACCTAGACAGTACTTTAAGGACATTCAAAGGCAGCATCCCAGAGTGCATTGCTCCGGCTAAATTTTTTTTTTCTCTGACGTGTTTAGCCTCGATATAGAAGTGTGAATCATATATGCCATATGCATAACGACTGCAAGGCTGACTTTTAATGGATGCTGGTTTTCTGTGCATTAAAATGCTGCGACAAAGCTGTAAAAAAAGTTTCCGCAAAGTTTCTCTGACGCGTGACGACTCTTTTAAACACTAGCGCTGTCTCTTTGTCTGCAGACGGCGGTGTGAGCGTCTTTCCAGGGTTAGGACACCTCATCACCATGTGCTTAACACATCCAGCCCTCTACCGCTGCTGTATCAGAGGTTCATCTGTAAATCACACTCCGAGGCGACAGAACGGCTACAGAAATAGTCCTTCAGCTACTTTGCTCTCGCTCTGTTCTGATGGACACTTCCTGGGTACAGTGCAGGAAAACAAGCAGATAAATCAGTCTGGGCTCCAGACGCCCCCCTTCTTTGATTTATGCATCTCAGCAGGGCACGCGCTCCAGCACGGAGACATCTTAGTCACATCTTCAACACCTTAGCATGGCAAGCTAATGATCAACCCACTCGCACAAGAGCTGAAAATAGCCAGCGCTGGTGGATAAATATGTTTTTTATAGCGTTTTTCCAGTGACACTTTCCAGGCATAATTAGTCGGTGGAAACTAACTTCGAGAATCAGGGAGAGGTTCATTAGCATGGCTGTCGAGTCAGCAGAAGAGGGAATTCTGGGACAGGGGTGGCGTTAAGCCACCAGCTGGAAGTTGTAGAGCCGGAGTGAAAGTTGCGGTTGTGGATCGGGCTGTGAGGGCCGCGCACACATGACTTTCCCCAGTGAGTGCGCTAGAGCCAGGCCGCTCTGCCATCTGTCAGCCTGGGCATCTGACGCTGGAAGAGCAGCCTCTTGAAAAGCTCTTACCAACCTCCCGCTGCCTTTCACAGCCGCGCTTTCATTCTCTGTGTGGTTGCACTTATTAGAGGCATCTTCAAATCACTCTCTGTCTCGCTTTCTCATGAAAACGCATGATGAACTATGGCTGCAGAAGCATTCAGCTTATAATGCTAGCATTGCTATTACCGTCAATAGTACATATTGATTTGAAATGTTTTAATATTGCTTTTTTTTATAACTGACACTGTTTTTTGTTATTTATATTTATCACTGCTTGATAATCTTCTTCTTCTTATTATTATTATTCTTATTAACAATAGTAGTAATAAAAACTATAACTAACAATATATCTAATAAAACCATAATATTATTATGATTATTGATAGATTAATAATAATAATAGTTTATATAGAGAGTTTCTATCAATATCAGCATGAAAGCCTTATTTAATTGCTACATTTTTCTGTAAAGTGTTCTAAGAATATTGTTTTATAAAGATGGTCCTATAGCGCGTCTATGTATTGAGGGGGGGGGGGGGGTTTTAAACGTGATGTTGCCTAAATATAGACTTAAAATATTGCTGACTGTATGGACTAAAATAAATAGATGGTAAAGACAGAAATCATTTTATAATAATAATAATAATTTATATATTATTTATTATACAACAACAACAACAATATGCTATTATATAATTCTTTATATAATAAAATAATGTAATATAATGTGAGGACTACTACTACTACTACTTAAATAATAATACTAATAAGTATTATATAATTTAGGATAAAGAAATATATAAATAATATTTTATATTATATAAAGAAATAAATGTTCTGTGCCTGAGCTATATTTATGCATTCAAAATGTTCGATTTTTTAATTTTAATTTTAAAATTAAGCTAAAAGATGCATTTCTTGTAGTAGAGCGTGATCAATTTAGTAATTGTTACTAAATTAACTTGCTAAATCGACAGCCCTAGTCAAACCATAAAAATATCGGCTATCAGTATTGACTGAAATGCTCATTGCATATCTGCTTTTCAGTTCTCTAGACTTCGCGGCGCTCGACTCAGCTACTGTGAGTAAATGATATTTAGTTAATCAGAGATTGAATGAGAGTAATTGGCCTCATTAGATAATACCTGTTACCTCAGCGGGAGTCACTCTACTCCAGCGGAGACACACACACACACACACGCTCAGGCAGTTCTTATTTTAATGTAGGAACAGGTTGAGCTGTATTTTCAGAACGCTTCCACCAGCTATGGTTAGATTTGATCATTTGATTTGCTTGTTTTTGAATCAGTTATTGCAAGTCAGCTGGAAGAGGGCAGCGATCAGCTGTTACCGAACTGACAGACCATGTGATCGTACGAGACGGTCGTTGATCATTCTGAGCAGCTGAAATATCGTCCCGCATTGATTATGTAGCGTAATTAAATCCACCTGTCTGCATCCAGGGGTATATTATCTGCTCTGTTCTCGCTCGCTCTCGTTGTTAATGGTTGGACGGCTGGATCGATCAGTGGTTCTGATATCAGCGGCTGGTGGGAGGCACGTGAGATCAGCTGTTCGGTTAGATATTCCAGGAGCTGTGGTTCACCCCTCCGTTCATCAAAACTACCTATCAACAGGTCCTCAAAGACATCAAGATCTCGATGTGAAAATCTGTCTAGCTGTCTGCTGCCGACATAACGCTTTCCTTCTAAAAGTGCTTTCACACTCACACTTTTTCCACTGCGGATCACTGTCAGTGTGAACACATCTGAAAGCAGCGTCTGAACCGAAAATGAGACCTTGAAAATGACTAATTTGTTCTACATAGGAACCAGGGTTATTACAGTTAACTAAAAAAAAAAAAACATTTCTGTTGCTTGAAATAAAATAAAATATAAAAAAATAAAACTTATTTCATTTCAACTTGGATTTACCCAAATTCTAAACTAAAACCAGAAAGAAAAATAATAGACGCTAGAAAGACATATTTAAAAATAATAAATAAATAAAAATGACAAAAAACACAATGGAAGTTACTTATATCTGTAACTAAAATTAAAATGAAATATAAAAATGAAAACTAATTCTAAATAATAAAAAAAATCAAATATCGCAATAATACGAAAATAACACTAATAGGAAGCAACTCAGTGTGCCGAAATTTTTTTTATATTAATTTTAATGTATATTTTACTATATTTTATTGCAATTATGTAATTATTTATCACTTTATGGCCTAATGGCTTTATGGCCACTTCATTGATTAATCTGATCAACAACTGCCAACATAGACCATCTGATCAAAATTTTTATTTTTAATTTTTTTTATGCAAAAGTGAGAGTTTTTCAGTTTTTGCTTAGTTTTTGAATTTTAAATGCTCTTATTTCACTTGCAAAACGTGTATTTCTCATGCATTTCAGACAGTGTCTCTCTGTTTGCATGTTCAAAATTAGAATGCATGCTTTAAGTTGCATTGCAATTACATTGCGTTGAAAGTTGCTGCATGCTGATTTGGTGCAATTAGGCAATGCTATGGATTAGAAAACATGCTGTTGTGTCCCATATGCATCAGGCGGTCTGTGAATGCTATCGGAGAGACTATCAAAGACCCCAAGTCTCCAAGCAATGTTTTGCTGCTTCACCTCAGGAGATCTTGTTCCTGTTTTCACAGGAAGTGCTTTCCTCCTGCAAGCCCGTCAGACCACAGAATCTAATTTTTTCCTCAATAAATCATGTAGTTTTCAATCCGTAGGGCTTTTTGATTATTGCCGTCATGTTGTGAGTTAATGGCTCTGGGCTTTATTGACTGTAAATGACAGACTAATGCACTTCTATTAATAGATGTCAGATGTATTTGTAGTTCGGATTCTATCCGTTCCATCTCCAGTCACTGCGTTATACACAGTTAGGAGCGGCTGTTCTGTGTTTGTGCAGGTTTTTAATTGAATCCAGCAGGTGAGATAATCACTGTGTGCAGCTCGATCGATCAAATCAACACATCTGCTCACACACCCGAGGGCATCTTTGCTTCACTAAATAACGGCTTCCTCACACACAAAGGTTAACCTCTTAGTCACACACTCCCACAGGAGAACCTGAGTGACAAGTACACGTTTACTCTCACAATCTGAGCACATGCTGTACGATAAACAAATAAACACTCATTTTTGCCTCAGAGAACAAGAAGCATACACTACATCATTATGGCATAGCAAAGCTTTGAGGATTTTTAAGGTTTTTTTAATGGCTCTCTGGAATGCTGGATTCTGATTGGTCAGTCGTGGCATCTGATTAAAGTTCATCCGAAAATTTTAATTTGCTGAAAATGTACTCACCCTCAGGCCATACAAGATGTAGAGGAGTTTGTTTCTTCATCAACAGATTTGAAAAAGAGCATAGCATTACATCACTTGCTCTCCATGGATCCTCTGCAGTGAATGGGTGCCGTCAGAATGAGAGTCCAAAAACAGTGATAATAAAACATCAATATAATACCACAAGTATACACACCACTCCAACTATCTTGGGAAAGCAAAAACGCTGTTTGCAATAAAAAAAATCCAAATTTAAGACATTTTTTAACTTCAACCCATTGTTTCTGCCTCTAATATGAGTCCTCTATCCACATCCATTGCTTTCTCCAGTGAAAAAGGCTTCGTATCTGAATCAGGAGAGAATAGAACAGATTAAGCATTGGTTACAAGACAAAACGTCCAAAAGAGTTAAGAACACAAAATGCGGTAGATTAGATGGAGGAGGACAACAGGGGATTGTTCACTGTGGAGGAAGTGCTATTATGGATTATGGACTCTCGCATTTTAGCCGGAAGCTGTGGTTTAAACTTAAGATGTCTTAAAGATGGATTTGTATCGTACAAAAGTGCAGCTTTTTTACTTCATAAGACATGAATTGATAGACTGGAGTCATATTGATTACTTGTGGTTTGTTGTGATGTTTTTATCAGCTGTTGGACTCTCATTCTGGACGGCACCCATTCACTGAAGAGGATCATGAGAGCAAGGAGACTGGATCCAGAAAACAAACATCATATACAAGGCCTAGGTGAGTAAATACTCTAAGTCTAGGTTCGATCTTAAAATTTGGATGTGTGTCTTTTGTGATGGTCTCATCTAGGCATGGTCGCAGCAACAAATTTAGCCAGCCTTAGTTGTGTAGCGATAAATAAATAACAATACTAAGCATTAGAGTGACATTAGCAGATGTTTCAAACAGCAAATGCATGTCAACGTACTGTATGTGCCTGTCAAACACACAATCGCAAACAAAACCCAGCGAGAAATTGTGCTTTGTGACGCTGATGACTATTGAATGTCAGACAATTTTATGAAGCGTAATCTTTTGTGCGTATTGATCTGTGCCTGCAGGTGATGCTCCGCGTGTTATTGCTGTTTTCTCCATGAGCATGTCAACCACTGCATTTAGCTTCTTAAATATTTGATGCCAAAACAAATGTACTGAGCTTCTCAGCAAATGATCAGAATCATTTCTCTCTTTGAAATATTAATGCTGATGTCTAGCCACACATTTCATTGGAATCATCCATAAGGTCTCTGTACTGGCAATCTGTTATATGCTGTGCCGGCTGTTCTTTGAAAATGTTTTGTAGACTGTCAAGTAAGAACCATCAATTTTAAATAGAGTAAGCAGAGTTTAGCAGCTTGTTGTGATCCTAAATGGTCAAGTATGCTAATATTTAATAATATGAATAACCAGGGCCTAAAATTAACAGTCGCCAAGCGCCAAATGCAAGTAAAAATCAGCATTGGCGAGTGCATATAACAGTGTCAGTCGTCAGTTGGCGGGTAAAACGTTTACCAATTATAACAATGCAATGAAGTGAAAACAACAGCCAGTTTTTAAAGAGATTCACTGTTTCTGATGACCTGATTCAAGATCATCATGATTAGCTGTTCTGTCATAAGCGACAAGAGCTAATCAAATAATAGGATACAAACGCACTGATAAGGTCAGAGCAGTGTGATGACCAGCTTGTCCCTAGACACGGTTCTAATAACTTTTACCTGAGAAGATATTGCTGCCTCATTTCGGAAGATTAACTTTTCCCTTCTCTATTCTTCATAACCCGAGAATGTGGCAACACTACCTGAGGTTAAACGGTGCAGTGAAGTATAGTTTGAAAGGCTCTGCGTTCGGCTGTACACATACGCTGAGCCGCTTCAGATAGCTCACCAGTAGCGCTTCAACGCACCAAAACAAACACACGATTATGTCAAAATGTGCGGTTTTGGCGAGTTACCTTGTAAACGTAGTCTTAAATGAGTTATAAAGTCTTAAATGATCGTAAAGAGTTTGGAGAAAATCGAATATGTGTCAGATCCACGACACATGCATCAGGTTTTAAAGAGACAGCGCTGGTTTTAAAGTGAGACCTGCTGAAGTCTGTCATTGATGTATATCAAAGAACAAAAGAAAAAGAGAAATCCTTGGACTGTTCTAGTCGCTGATTAACTTTTGTAGCTTGAATAAAGATTAATCTGTATAGTTTATGCATATATATAATATAGTTTATGTGAAGATTGTTTTAAAATCACTTAAATTAAAAGTTGTATATTTCAGAGCCTATTAAATGTTAAAAATAATGGCTTTCAATTATATTGTAAAGTTGAATGGCTATAATTAATAGGTCAAATTGAGGGAAAATGCACCAGCAGGACAAATTAAAAACATTGTAAATATGTTTAGTTATTGTAGTAGTAATAACAGCCTGTTTTTACAAAAAGAGTTTCATGGCCGGTAAAAAAAAAAACATTTGGCCGGTAAATTTTATCACGTCACCGGCCATTGGCAGGTGTGGCAAAAAGTTAGTTTTAGGCCCTGTGAATAACTATTAGCTAGCTAGTTAGTTAGTGTGTTGTGGGTTTTTTTAAAAAGCAGAATGGGCGTAAACTTTCTTGGTATGCAGGCAGCATTGTGAAATGAAAGTATTCTGGATTTAAAAGAATTATCCGTTTTAATGTCAGAAATCTATTAAGACAAAAACATTAGCCATTTTGAATGCACTCAATGAAGATTCAGCTTTCTGAGTCCTGATACTCTTGATTCATAAGTTAGACAGCTACATCTATCTAATCTGTATGCTCTTGTTCTTCTTTTTTTTTCTTCTTTTTCTTGCAGTTTGTTTTGATTATAGTACTGTTTATTTAAGACTTTTTATTTTTTGATTTTTTTATATATTTTTAGTTTTATTTCTATCTACTGATATATATATATTATATTATAAGAAACCAAGTAGAACGTAACTGAAATGAAGTAGAAATACAATATAAAAAAGTCTTTATGAAGTAAAGAACTTTTGATTGTTTTTTTCTACTTGAGTCTTGAATTTATAAAATGCCATTGAGAGTATTGAAAGACCCTTATATAATGAGAACATAATAATAATAATATAATAATATATAACAAGGTAAATGTATTGGGATATTTTGAATAATTGCTGTTACATGTGTTATATATCTATCATATTATATCTATACGATATACATAGATATATACTATATATATATATTTTTTTTTTTTTTTTTTTTGTTTTTTTTGCATATTTGATATCTTGGGCTAAACCTGCTGGGCTAATATTTCTATTGTGTTATTATATTGTTTTTGATTTTATTATTTTATATATATATAATATATATACTATAATATATATATAGATATATTATAATTATATATTATGATAAACCATTTAATAATGCTCTTGTTGTATTTATTTTTTTAAATTGCTAGTAATGTTTGTTGCACAGTGGTTGGGCAGTACCAGAACAATGGTTGCATGTATCCCTAAATGCACTACAACAAACTTATTGAAATTTCCATCAGTTATCCATTTTATTTATATTAAATATGAATTTTATGCATTGAGTTAACAACTTAACTATATGGTAACATTAGACTATTGGAGTCAGCCGTTTGCACTGGTCGAATCTCTTGTGTGCTAATTGCGCTTACCCAGCTGGAATTTCAAATAAGTCACTTTTGTGGTACCATTTCAGTTGAAATGTTGACAACAAGGGCCAGTGAGTGGCTTGTGTTGGCAGTAAGTCAAGTCAAGTCAAGTCACCTTTATTATATAGCGCTTTTAACAATACAGATTGTGACAAAGCAAATGAACAGCATTAATTAGGAAAATAGTGTCAATAATGCAATATGACAATAGTAAACACAAATTTTTCATTTAAAGACAGTTCATCATTGAATTCAGTGATGTCAACATCCAGCTCAAGTTTAAATAATATCTTTGCAATCATATCAACGATAACGCTGGAAATGAAGTGAAGCAAGCCAGAGGCGACAGCGGCAAGGAACCAAAAACTCCATCAGTGACAGAATGGAGAAAAAAAAACCTTTGGAGAAACCAGGCTCAGTCGGGGGGCCAGTTCTCCTTTGACAAAGACGAAAGGTACGGAAAAATCAATTTAAGACGTAATCAAACAGACGATTAACAGCAATTATTATATGATGCAATCAAATTTATAGCAAAATGTGGTAGTTCTGTATGTTGTTTCAGGGTTGGACTACATCTGAGGCCTCTGAGGGGTTGCATACATCTTTCTCCGGGTTGGATCCAGACTGAAGCTTGTGTAAATACTAGTTACCACGGGATGTTAATCCCAGCAGAAACAGAGAAACTAATAGAGACATAATTAGTGTAGCTGCGGTTCCAACCAAGCAAAAATTATTTGTTTACCCCAAACTAACGAATAATAATGTGCAATTGATTAGATATAACTGCAGTAAAAGATTATGAGATGCATTATTTGAAAGCTTGGCCAAAGAGATGTGTCTTTAATTAGATTTAAACAGAGAGAGTGTGTCTGAAACCCGAACGGTATCAGGAAGGCTATTCCGGAGTTTGGGAGCCAAATGCGAAAAAAAACTCTACCTCCTTTAGTGGACTTTGCTATCCTAGGGACTACCAAAAGTCCAGAATTTTGCGAACTTAGGGAGCATGATGGATTGTAGCGTAGTAGAAGACTAGTTAGGTACGCAGGAGCTAACCCATAAGGGCTTATAGGCAAGAGTAATAAAATTGTAACTGATTACGGAACTTAAAGGTAGCCAGTGCAGAGTCTGTAAAATTGGGGTAATATGATCATCTTTTCTTGACCTGGTAAGGACTCTAGGTGCTGCATTTTGGACTATCTGTAGCTTTTTTATTGAAGATGCAGGACAGCCACCTTGCAGTGCATTACAATAGTCAAGTCTAGAGGTCATGAATGCATGAACGAGCTTTTATGCATCAGAAACAGGTATCATGTTTTCGTAACTGGCAATGTTTTCTAAGATGGAAGAATGCTGTTTTATAACATGGGAAATATGATTTTAAAAAGACAATTTGCTATCTAGTATAACACCCAGATTTTTGACTGTAGAGGAAGTAACCGTGCATCCGTCTAGTTGCAAAATTGTAATCCACGAGATTCGGCGTACAGTCTTTTGGTCCAATAAGTAATATCTATGTCTTATCCAAATTTAATAAGAGAAAATTATTGGTCAACAATAATTTTTAACACACTCTGTTAGCTTAAATAATTTAGAAGTTTCATCTGGTCTTGTTAAGATATATAGTTGAGTATCATCGGCATAATAGTGGAAACTAATCCCGTATTTTCTAATATTATTACCAAGGGGTAACATGTATATTTAAAATAGCAGAGGACCTAGGACAGATACTTTTGGCACTCCATATTTTACTGTTGATAATTGAGATGACTCCCCATTTAGATGAACAATGTGGTAGCGATCGGACAGGTAGGATCTAAAACATCTTAAAGCCTGCCCTTGAACACCTGTATAATTTTGTAATCGATCTATGAGTATGTCATGATCTATCGTATCGAATGCAGCACTAAGATCAAGTAAAACTAGCAATGAGACACAGCCTTGGTCTGACGCAAGAAGCAAGTCATTTGTAATTTTAACAAGTGCAGTTTCTGTGCTATGGTGGGGCCTGAAACATGACTGAAATTATTCATAGAGATAATTTTTTGCAGGAAGGAGCCCAGTTGAGCAGACACAACTTTTTCTAAAAATTTAGACATAAAAGAAAGATTTGAGATAGGTCTGTAATTTGCCAGTTCACTAGGAACTAGTTGTGGTTTCTTAATAAGAGGCATAATAACCGCCAGCTTGAATGGTTTTATGACGTGACCTAAAGACAACGACGAGTAAATAATATTGAGAAGCGGTTCTTCTGATACAGGTAACAACTCTTTCAGTAATTAAGTGGCTACAGGATCTAACAGGCATGTTGTTGGTTTAGAAGCAGTGATAAGTTTATTTAGCTCTTCCTGTCATATAGCTGTAAAGCACTGCAGTTTATCTTTGGTGCGATGAATGAAGCTGAAGTAATATAAGCTGTAGAATCTACATTTGTTACTGTATTTCTGATGCTTTCTATTTTATCAGTGAAGAAATTCATAAAATCATTACTATTAAACTGTGAGAGAATATTTAAATCGGGTGGCATCTGGTTATTTGTTAATATAGCCACTGTGCTAAATAAAAACCTAGGATTGTTTTGGTTATTTTCTATGAGTTTGTGGATATGCTCGGCCCTGGCAGCTTTTAGAGCCTGTCTATAGCTGGACATACTGTTTTTCCACGCAATTCTAGAAACTTCCAAGTTAGTTTTTCTCCATCTGAGCTCAAGACTACGAGTTTTTTTCTTGAAAGAATGGATATTACTGTTGTACCATGGCACAGTAAGTTTTTCTCTAACCTTTTTCAATTTGTGGGGGCAACAGTTTCTAATGTATTAGAGAAGATAGTGCCTATGTTGCTAGTTATTTCGTCTAGTTAATGTTTACTTATTGGTACACAGAGCAGTTGATATAAATCAGGCAGGTTATTTGTGAATGTCTTTGGTGGCTGGAACAATAGTTCTGCCTGGACGGTAACGTGGATCCATATAGTTAATATCAGTAATACGCTGCATGCACGATTCAAGGAAATGGTCAGTAATATCATCGCTTTGAGGTACGATGTCTATATCAGTTATATTGATTCCATGCGATATAATTAAATCTATCGTATGATTAAAACGATGAGTGGGCCGGGTGATGTTTTGCTTGAGTCCAAAAGAGTTTATTAGGTCAGTAAACGCAAGTCCTAATGCATCATTTGTATTATCAACGTGAATATTAAAATCTCCGACAATTAGCGCTTTATCAACAGTAACCAATAGGTCTGAGAGGAAATCTGCAAATTCTTTTAGGAAATCTGTATACGGCCCTGGTGGTCTATACACACAGTAGCCAGAGCAAGAGATACGATAGATTTCTTTTGCATATCTGACAGTGTAACATTAAGCAGAAGTATTTCAAATGAGTTAAACCTGTAACCTGTCTTCTGAGTAACATTGAGAATAACACTATATATTGCTGCAACACCGCCACCACGACCAATCCGACGGGGCTTATGCTTATAACAGTTGCTTGGTGGAGTAGACTCATTTAAACCAATATAATCATTAGGTTTTAGCCAAATTTCAGTCAAGCAGAGTACATCAAAAATATTATCTGTGATCATTTAATTTACAATAAATGCTTTGGGTGCGAGTGATCTAATGTTAAGGAGCCTAAACTTTAAAAATTGTTTTTGTTCATATATTTAAAATTTTTCTGGTTTAATCACAATCATATTTTTTTCTAGATCCTGCATTAAATTAATATTTTTACCTCACTATTCGGGGAACAGACACACAGTCTTTATAGATTGGACAGCACAAGGACTTCTATCATTTAAGCGGGTAGAACACAAGTCATCAGGGCAGTTATTTGAGATTTGACTTACTAGTCACATGGAGCGCAGCGTCCTGGAGATGTTGTCCGACATGAGCTCCGCTCCAACTCTTCTGGGATGCAGACCATCAGCGCGAAAAAGCCTAGGACACCCCCAGAAAAGATTCCAATTATTAACAAAAGAGCAGTTTCTGTTCTTTACACCATCACAATAACCATTCATTTAAAGCAAAAAAGCCTACTGAACTTTTCGTGTCCTCGTCGATACGTGGGAAGCGGTCTTGACACGATGATCGTCGTCGCGGGCGATGTGAGGCGCACCGTCTCGATCAGGCTCCTGAAATCCCTCTTCAGCGTCTCCGTCTGCCGAAGCTTGGCGTCGTTAGCCCCCGCGTGAAGCACGAACGCTCCGGGGCTCTCGTCACCCTTCAGGATCGCGGGTATCTGACCGGGGGGCAAGGGGGGGGAGAAACATCGAGAACACGAGCACCAGGGAAATAGTGAGTGTGCATTTTACCTTCAGCTAACGTAGCATGGACGATGGAGTCTCCGATGATCACAATGTTGCGTTCCGTCTCGCGGAGGGGAGCGAGCGGTTCCGGGTGGAGGTCTCGAAGACCGTAGGCGGCGGAGGTGGAGAGGTCGTCGCCCGGGCCCTGGCTCGCGTCTTCCGCTGCGGCTCCACCCAGGGTCCGTGGTGTCCCGGCGCCGGAGTGAAGGACATATGGGAAGATCGCGTCCTGGGTGCACCGGGCCTGTGCAGTGAAACACGGAAGTAGACGGTGGTGGGGAGAGATCGCAAGAGCGCTGTATACTTACCTCGGAATTGTGAGCGTCAGCCTGGGATGTTTCCAGTGCGGCTCTCCGCGTTCTCAGCTGGGTCTGCTTTGCCACCAGGTCCCGGATATGCTTCTCCACGGCCTCCAGCTCGACCTGCACCGACTGCATCTCGAACGTGTCCTCACCTGCACTCAACGGTAGACACACATCCGCCATTAAAGCAAATAACAGTGAGTAAAACAATGGAAATGTGCGTGAAATAGAGTATTAGTGTAAGCGAGATTAGCGGCAACCACGCTGGCTATGCTAGTGGGCTATTTGCTAATAGCGGACTCGGAAGTCAAAAAATAGAACTAGTGATAACAAAGCGCTCTGATTGTTTTTGTTATAGAATACGATAGGGGATATATTCACAAATTATAGAAACGAAAATGATGGTGTATAAAAGTGATTTTAAGATTAAAAATGGGACGACAAATAATTAACTTGACGGAGCTCAAACTCATAACACACGGCAGCAACAAACAGGAAGTTTTGAATAGAGCGGTAGAGAGCGAGGAGGCTCACTAGGCTCAGTAACAGAGCGACTGTGTTAAGCAAAAGGCCTGTATCTCTCTGCTATCAGAGCTTTTGGCTGTGTTTCTCCTTCAGGGTCAAAGTTCCTCTCGCCTCACTGAGCAATACTGAAATCGGCTCCATATGATTTGTTCCCTCAGGACCGTTCACTCTGTCATGCGGTGTGAGATGGCTCTTGTTCAAGCTGTAAATGGTCCGCTGATGGCTCCACAGACGTCCAGACTATGATTGGCCAATCACTGATCCCCTTGCGTGTGACTGGCCGGTTGCTGGTGGCATGGCAGAATGTAGCGTGTCTTTTTGAACATGGCCATCTGCTCTGTGCATGCAATGCATGTGAGACGACACACACACACACAACGGTGCGGTCACATGAACAAACTTTCACAGCGGAAAGACAGAGATATTGTGGCATGATTGAAGAGAGAGACTGATAGGTGTTTGTCTGTCTCGGCAGGGTTCTGAGGCTCAACTGGTGATCGGGGACTAAATGTTCAGCTGAAAGAGAATTGAACAGGAAGCTTTTAGGTTTAGAGATTGAACCGAGAGGAAAGTGACTGATTTAAGGTTGAGAACTGTGTCTCCATCCTGGTCTCAGGTGTCTTTTCGGGCTGTTCATGACCATCTGTATTTATGGCAGTGTAAAGCCAACATTAAAATCAAAATGAGCTCTCTTTACTATCTGCTGATGTTATCAGGCCTTCTTGTTTTTCAGGTAGAGACACTTTTGACCATCCAGTCAGTTCCAGGTGGATACAAAATTAAGTCCTGCCCTACATTTACCCACTTCAGATTGCAGAAGTGGTTTGAACAGCATTTCACATTGACTTTGAGGCTGTTGCCATATCGTAAAAATATAGTTAATACTAGTCTGAATTAGGAGGCGTCCAATTCAGTAAACTATTTTTAAATATATTGTATATGATTTTTATTCTTTTTATATTTCTTAGTGATTATGTTGGAAAATCTGTGGAATTGGATTACATGTGATCAACTGTATTGTTACAATCAGTCTGTCATTCATCAAATATCCATATGCAGATATTATTAGCGTCATGTTCAGTCCATGCTAACTCAATGCAAATGTGTCTTGTTTTTGTTTGTGCTTTTTCCGCCTCGTCTTGCCTAATGAAGCTCTCAGAAATCTGCTTCAGAGACGTGTACAGGTGTGCGCATAATGAACGCAACACTTCCAAGTATAAAACCATACCAAATTAAATCTAACATGATGAATAAATTACGACTGTGTGATTATAATGAAAGATGAACCTTATTTAGCTGTCATTACATATGCGCTGCTCTCCAATAACAAGTCGACTGCTCTTTCTCACTGTATTAACCCAGGGGTCTGAGAGGGCTTATACCATATTTTTTCATATGGATTATATAACTGTGCATCCTTTCCATCCTATATAGTATGTGACATTAGCATTGGTGTGATTACAAAGCTCTGATTTTCAAAGTATGCATCCTTGCCTGCATTTTTGTCTAATATTGTCCCCGTCTTGCATTACACAATTTTGTGATTTTTAAATGAAAGAACCTAAAAGTGAAGTAATAATCATTTTAGGTAATGTCTTAAGTGAAATATCCCCATACTGGTGTGATCTTATAGCAAAGTGTGTACTTTAAGTGTGCTGTGGTTGTATGTGAATTGAGATTCAGCCTGTGGTTGTCTGGGTTCATCATCCGCTGTGCTAACTGGCTAAAGGTTAGAACTAAAAGCTCTTAATGCGGACTGATCTGTCCTTAGTGAGGAATCATTATCTCTGTCGGCTCTGGCTGCTGGGTCCTCTGTTTGCTTGCTGTGATTAATGCATCTGTTTAGGTCTGAAGCCTCATATAGAGACCAGACTGATGAATATCACCATTATCAAATGTGTATTTGTGCTTTTCAGCCTAGAAAGATACTGATGTGCTCATGCAGACCCCATCCACATCATTTGAAGATGGATAATTAACCAATACATAACAAATCAATGGAACTTTTTGTAATCAACATCTAGATTTTAGATTCATATTTATACGAATGTTTAGGGGAAAGTGTTTATTTTTCAGTCCAGCATCTCCTTTTCACTTTTTTGCTTCTCTAGACCTCATGAAGACTCTTAATATCATACTTGATAAAATAGTATTATATATAAATGATAAGTTTGTGTGTGTATATACTGTATAATTTGGTGGTTATAGATAGATTAATAACTTTATATTTAGTACTTTATATAAATATACTATAAATGTTATATACTTTAATTAAAAAATATATATATTCATTCTATTAATTAAAATATTTATTATGTTTTAATGTTTTATATTTAAGTATTATATTTTCTTATTTATATTAATAGGTAATACAATTTTATAAAATAAAAAATGAATTTGAACTAAATAAAATAATGTCATAATATCAATACATCATAATCCATCATAATCATAAAAGAAAAAATCGTCATCATTTTAAAGTTAACTTGGTTAGCCATTTTAACTTGGTTATAGCCAGTCAGGCTTTATCTTTTTTTAGCATGCTTCTTCATTCTTAGAAATGTTTCTAGAAATAATTACTTGTTTGTGGTTATTACTTGAGTTGGTTATTCTTTGAGTATTTTGAGGGCCACAGCACTATGGTCTGATCATATCTAGAGTTGTAGGGCTGCACGATTATGACAAAAATCATAATTGTTGATTATTCCCTTGAAAATGTAATTGTGATTATTAATTACAATTATCACAATTTACATTGAATGATGTTTATACAATTGTTTGATGCAACTGAATGCCATTTTTTATATGAAAATAAACAAGCTGAAAACACTCTAACTGAAAAACTTTTAGTGCTTTTCTATAGTATTAAGCCTCAAATGTCAACTATACATCGGATTGGTTTCTTCTTTAAATTATAAAAAAGTAAAACTATGAATGGTATTATAATGTTATACTAAAACTAAAATTTAAATAATGGGAAAAACCCTTAAGATAACATGTAAAAGAAAAAAAAAAGCATCTTAAGCACATGATGCACGCATACATAAGTGCTCTTTGATAATTGCTGCTTTGAACGATTTCGTAATTGTGGCATCCATAATTGTAGTCGCGATTAGAAATTCGATTAATTGTGCAGACCTATAGAGTGGTATACTGATGGTCGAGTGGTACACAAATGAAGACTTTGTCAAGAATACAAGGGGTTATTTGACGTGCGCTAGTAAAGTTAGAAACTTGTGTAGGTCTCTTGGAATAGTCTTTATGCTAGTAGTAGTAGCTATGCAATCAACCTGCACAGCCAGTAAAAAAAAAACCGTCTGTGACAATTTTCCATCAAGTTTTCCATCCTGAGTTGTCTTCATTGTGAAATCATGTCTTTTGTGTTGGCGGTTTCTTGCCGTGACTTCTAGACATTTCCATTTTCTTTTGTTTGGTCAGACGTCTGGTTTCATTGAATCCGATTCTTTCACAAAGACGACGATGGAATGCAAGCTTTAGGTGGGTTTACATTCAGATGAAGTTATGAAATAGAAAACAAACACGTCATTTGAATTCCAAATATTTAGGGACTTTTCTTTTGTGGAGTTTTTCTCAAGTACTCAAACGATAGAGCGATTTTAATGCAGAATATTAGTATTCCACCAGATCTGAACCCCATAGAGAATCTATGGGTATTGTCAAGAGGAAAATGAGAAACGAGACCAAAAAATGCAGTTGAGCTGAAGGCCACTGTCAAAGAAACATGTGCTTCCATACCACCTCAGCAGTGCCAAAAAATGATCACCTCCATGCCACGCCGAATTTGAGGCAGTAATTAAAGCAAAAGGAAACCCTACCAAGTATTGAGTACATGTACAAAAAATTTACATACTTTCCAGAAGGCCAACATGTCACTAAAAGTTTTTTTTATTGGTCCCCTTATGAAGTATTCTAATTATTGCGATAGTGAATGGTGGGTTTTTTGTTAAATGTGAGTGCCAATCATCATAATTACAATAACCAAGACTAAACTACTTTCAGGTCTGTGGCGTTAAATTTAATACACGATTTCACATTTTAGTTGAATTACTGAAAAAATTAATCTTTTCCACACCTTTTAATTTATTGAGATGCAACTTAGTATGTACGATGTGGTGTGTTAAATGGTTATGTTCTTATATTATAGTTGTTGTTGCTTCTTTATGTGTTATTTTATATATAAATTGTAATGTATATGTAATGCAAATGCACACTGTAATTCATTTATTAATACTAAATAAACTTGTATATAATATATATAAAGAATATACATTACATTTGTACAATTTATACAACAACTATTTTTAAAATATAAAAAATAATTACAACTAAAAACAATATCTTTAAAAAAATATATAAAAGACTTCTGATAACTAAAATATTTGATTTTGTTTGAAGTTATGAGTCATCTTGTTGAACATTGACTAAGTTTATTTATAAGTTTCTTATATAGCAGTATATATGTGAAGAAAATAATAAATAGTAGTGATTTACATTTTTTCTCATTATGTTATGTTACCTTTGCACAATAAAAAATGTTTAAAAAGATGGTAGATTTTAATACTCGGTAGAATATGACGGAAACCTGAAAAATGTTTTATTACAACAAATCAGTGTTTTTTTAGTGGATGAGATACTCTATATTTTTACTAATATTTTGAATTAAGTTCTTTTAGATTTTCTCTTTTTATTTTTAATTTCGATAAAGTAGCTGTAGCGATGTAATCATCCAGTTAACCTAAATGAAAATGGCAACTAGTTGACTAATATATATTATATTTATATATATTATATTATATATACTATATACCTTTCAGTTAATTAACTATAACTACAATAACACTGTAACACTGCAACAAAGTTGTCAATATTGCATCTATTGAGTGCAATTTTGCTTTTATACATTTCATAACACATACACACACAGACACTTAGACGACAGGTGGTGACGGTTACTTTTAGCAAAATGCATCCTCTCTGCGCTCCATGTCTGACATTTGTCTCTTGGGCTTCTGGATAAAGAACATCAGCATGAGTGCAGTTCCATGGTAACAGATTCTTTGAAATCTGTTATGGAGTCCATTGGGGCCCGAACAGGTTCTGATCGCACTTCACACACATCTGACTGTGAAAGCAGCGCGCTCATGTTGTGATCTGTTAGATGAATTACAATGCTTCATGATCAATTATTTAGCATCATAATTAATTATGAAGCTTTCAGTTTCACCATCAGCCGAGAACAACTCAAACTATGCAGAACAAATAGGAATAAATGTCACTCTGGCCAGTAAAAGAGTGTTTAGAGTGTTCAGTTTTTGTGCAGACTAACAGGAGGAAAGGATGTGGAAACATGATGGAAGCAAAAGAAAAACAATCGCTGAACTGACATAGTATCTCATTTCAGTTCAATAAAGGTACGTCATTATGTGTTATTGGCTA
>JADLZN010004831.1:0-235880 GCA_018155175.1 Sinocyclocheilus anophthalmus
AACACATTTTCTCAGCAGGAGTTTAGTAGACTATTATTTTTATAAACTATATATAGATTTTTATTAAATTGCACCCTTCTGCAATCACACTAGGTTATAGTCATTTGTCACTTTTATAGTCATATAGTCATTATGTATAGTAATTTGAATTGCACTACAGGTAATTACGTTCAAACTCATGCTTAGGCTCATAGACTTCATTAAATGTAAAGATAACACTTTAAAATCTACACATTTCTACATATAGTAGTGCATTTATAACATTGCAAGCTCTATACAGTAACATGTATTAATAATGTGTTATTAACAAACTTTTAACAATGAACAACGGTGGGACTTTATTGTATATGAATTATCATTAGCCTGGATACATACAGTGGGGAAAATATTTATTTGATCCCCTGCTGATTTTGTAAGTTTGCCCACTTACAAAGAAATGAAGGGTCTGTAATTTTTATGGTAGGTTTATTTTAATGTATAGAGACAGAATACCAACCAAAATATACAGAAAAAACACATTATATAAAAGTTAGAAATTGATTTGCATTTCAGTGAGAGAAATAAGTATTTGATCCCCAAGCAAAACCTGCTTAGTACTGGTGCAGAAACTAGGGCTGCATGATTAATCGAATGCGATTGTCATGCGCATCTTGTCAGTAAAGCTGGTTCTGTGATTAGTAGTAAATCTCCAGCACGTGCGATCAAATTAATATTTTCCCCACTGTAAATGCTGTAAAAAAGTTGTTCATCATTAATTAATCTAATGCATTAACGAATGTTAATGAACTGAATCTTATTGTAAATTGTAAAGTGTTACCAGTGTAGCTAGAATCTTTAAATAAGGCCGACTGCAATTGCACTCACTCAGGGTTTAGTCAAGGTTCAATAAAGCACTTGGGTGTGTGTGACGGAAGCATTAATAAAAGCTTTACTCTGCAATTGAACGTGCTGAGCTCTCAGAAACCTCTGGGCTCAATAGGGCTCATAAAAGGCTCAGGTCTGAGGGACAGAATAAACAGGCACCAATCAGAGAAGGCTGCCATGAATCTGTCACCAGTGAGTGACACAGAGTTCCTGAGAGAAGACAATCTGATGGGCAGCTGGTCATGGCGACCTGAAAATCGAACACACAAATCTTGGGAAGTGTGAAGGTAGCTTTAGTGATGTGTGAGGGGGGAGAATATGGTTTGGACTTCAAACTCAGCATATATATGAATTTGCTTTCCCAGAACTTTTGGGAATTAAATCCTTTTTGCACCTTGAAGGGCACTGCAAGTAAAGGGTACAGTACTCCGCATAAGTGAGTACTTCAGGGTGGGAAATTAATGGGGCATTTTTGCCTCAAAAAAAAAAAAAAGCGAATGAAAAGTGTTGATTGTGGCATTACATTTAGATATGCTCACATTGCATTAGATTTCTTTCTTCTAGATGTGTTTTTCAGCATTGAGCTTTATGTCAAATCACACGTTTTTGCAGAGCCTTTGTGGCCAAACGGATGCATTTAGATTGGTCACCACCAGAGTTTTGTTCAGAACTGACTGACTGTATTGTCATTTTCTGTAATTTATTCTGTTTAAATTACCATTTTGTTTTTAATGCTACTAAAATAACCAGTGTGAAGTCTTGATTTTCTAATGCATGAAAAACAATAAACAATTCTTAGCTTTTTTTTTTGTGTGTAGCCTCGTTTTGAAAGTCCAGTGTCCAAATAGTATGCGTAAAAAAAGCGAAGTACAGCTTAAAGAGTCACATTAGTGCTTCTAATATCCACCATAGCCACCTCTTCCATATCCACCACCACCACCGCCGCCGCCTCCTCCTCCTCCTCCTCCGCGTGGGTAGGGCCCACTGCTCCTGCCGGAATAGTAGCCTGCTTTCATAGCGCCGTAACCTGAAGACTGCTGTCCATAACCCTCGCCGAAGTCGCTGTAGCCATTCCCGTTGCCGTATCCACCGCCCGTCTGGTCGCTATAGCCTCCTCCGTAGCTACTTTGACTTTCGTAGTTGCCAGCATCGTTACCGTAGCCGCCGTTCTGATAGCTGTAGTCGCTATAGTAACCGCCTCTTCCGCCGCCATAACCGCTTCCCCGGCCCATTCCTCGGCCTCCCCTGCCGCCGCGACCGCCGGCAGTTTGCATCTCTTGTTTGGTGAGAGCCTTCTTCACCTCCACCTTGTGTCCGCTGATCACGTGGAACTTCATGACGACGGCTTTATCGGCGGAGTCGTTGTCTTCGAAGTAAACAAAACCGAAACCTCGCTTTTTCCCGGTGTCTTTGTCGGTGATGGCCTGAGCCTTCTCGATGACACCGAACTGGGAGAAATACTCTTGGAGGTGTTCGTCCTCGATGTCGTCTTTCAGTCCCCCGACAAATATTTTCTTGACCTTGGCTAGTGCCTCCGGTCTACCGGCGTCTTCCCGAGCCACCGCTCGCTTCAGATCCACGTTGTTGCCGTCAACGACATGAGGCCTAGCTGCCATGGCGGCGTCTGCTTCCTCAACGCTCGAGTACGTTACAAAGCCGAAGCACCGGGAGCGCTGCAGCGGCTGGTTCATCACCACCACGCAGTCGGTCAGCTGTCCATACTGTTCAAAATGTGCCCGCAAGCCTTCGTCGGTTGTTTGGACGTTCAGGCCGCCAACAAACAATTTGCAAAGCTGGTTAGTCATTTTCTTACAATGGACGTACTGATTGAGAACACGCGGAACGGAAGAAAGAAGTCAATGCGTTAGAAACGCGGGGGCGGTTCCATTTGCGCGCGTCAACACATACGTAGTGGACTCTGATTGGATAAAAAGTAAAGCACTTAAATCAAACCCATCCTTGATTAGCAAGACGCATTGTAGCCTGGAACTAGAATCAAAGCTAATTTGTGAATCCATTCGTTTTGGGTTTAAAAGCGTATTTTTGTAGTTAACACATTCGTTAATGTGTTATATGTAAACTTGACAGCAGGTACATTTCTGTTGCAAATGCCATTCTACTCTGAATCCTGGAAATATCAGGGAATTGAGAAAGTGTTTTTTTTAGACATTTCTATTGTAAAAAAAAACACTTTCCTGTTATACTCAGTATTGTAGTGTTTATTTTGCTGCAAATAATCTTTGAGTGCAATTTATATAATATATTTTAAATCTCAGTAAGTGTCAAGTGGTAAATTTCCAAAAACTAAGAAATCAGGCGAAACACACACACACTATAACTATGAACTTTTAAACCCCCTTACAAAGTTAAATCACGTCTTAAAACACTGGATTACAGGCATTTTACAAGTTTATGGCCTGTTTACCATATTATGATGGCAGTTCATAAGCATCTTGGTGAGCAAAACTACTCTACACAAAGCACAAATGTGTTTCAGTGATTCTAAAAAGTTTAATATTTTTATTAGAAATAGTATATTTTTGTGGAATAGCCTGGAAGCACTATGAACAAACTAAGTTAACTTTAGGCCTGTATAGGCCTCAACTTGGTCTTTGTCTTACACTGATCACTTTTTGGCACAATTAAAAATGATATATGTGATGTTTTGATGTGTAGGAAAGTAGGTCACCTAGGCTGAAGGACAGTGCAACTTTATCATTCACTCAGTGTTTATAGGTTTATGTGTTTGTACACTTGTTAGAAGATATATTCCTTAATCCAATTAAAGTGCATTTTGTTGAAAGTTAAAGGATGCCACCATTTTAAAACAAGCTAGCCAATTAATAAGGTGACTGGTGGGAGTATTGGGGATTACGGAGGAGTTTCCTAGGTGAGAAAAAGAGCAGGACACCTGCAGTAAGATCGTTGGTTAAAGATTATTTAAAAGTGTAAGTTTCAAGCGAGATGGTCAGATGTTTGGCTTTGTTGCGGTCACCAATATGGTCTGATTTTTGTATCTGCAAGTGATTTTTGCACAAAAAAAACCCCCAGTAGTAAAATAATCATACAGGCAAATACAGGATGTAGTCTTAAATTAAGTCAAAAATACTTGAAGACTGATTATATATATATATAATATATATATAAATAAAGTGAAGAGCGACAAAGATAAATACCAGCTAACACAGATTGGCACTGATATTGCTTGTTCCATGCACATAATCCACACAACAATATCATGTTCAACAAACTTTTTTTGTTTTATTAAAAATGTATAACAGATTAGGAGAAAAAATAATTATAAAAAAAAAAAAACAGGTTAAAACGAGACACTAAAATTCCATGTCTTCATTTCACCAGTCCATTATTAAAATCATAACTACTCTGTGGATTGTGTAGATAACCAAACTCCATGGCCACAAGTTGATGTGGGACAGAGTCCGGCATCCAAGGTCACCTAGGGAGGAAGACAGGAAGAAAAGGGAACACATTAGTCATGCAAGATAAAACAAATTTGCTCAAGAAAAAAAAAAAAAATCCTTAAAATGGCATATCAAGGCCCTAATAAGCCGCGGTGTTACAAACCCAAATTCCATCGCACCAGTTCATGTAAAGTCCACTTGACTTATGGATGGAGACTAATTAAAAACAACTTTAGGAATAAATATAATCCATTTATGAAAAAAAATTGCAATACTTGACCAACACGTAGTGAAGACAGGTTGATTACATACCTAGATCGCAGGATGATATCCTAATGAGATATTTCAGTCCTATCACAATCGAACCCAGGTACTGAACAGGTTACCTGTACAAACAAACTGCTACAGCTATTTTGAAGTACTGGAATAACCGAAAGAACACCTATATTTGGGAATCAAGAGTAAATATAAACCATAAACACTATATAAATATATATACTTCTATAGCACTGAATGTGGGGCAGTGTTAGGTTTGTCAAGTAGGAATGCAACTACATATATATATGCTTAAATGACTATCTCAGGTGTGGTGGAAAGCCCTTAGTTAGTCTTATCAGCCAATACGCCGTCTGAAAGGATAATTAAGCTGTGAAACTTTTATTTAAAAGTAACATACAATTGCATATCAATGTTTAACAATACTGAATTTATCTGAAGACATAATATACAATACACAAGAGAATGTTGGAAGTAAATGATGCTCATACAGCGTTGAACTGAAATCCATTAATGGGTTTCTGCGCTGGTTTACAAAATAAAAGAAATAACGTAGCCTAATCTATCCCATCATGATAAACTAGTTTGGAAAAACTCGTGGTGGGTTTTATACAGACGAACACAAACTCAAAACTGCATGCGTTAATCCCCCTCCCCCCATGACAATAGGCAACAGTTTATATAGAAAACAGGTCTAAGTTACTGAGAATGCATTTTGACAACAAATCGCCAGTGTTGAACAAAACTGAATTTTAAAACGAATGGGTTACGAACAAATCGCATCATAAAAAAGAAAACAGCCAGGGCCAACTTTGCTGCATGCCCTAAAACGTGGAAAATAAAATGATATATAATATACTAGAACGTGTCCTACAACTAAAGCTGGTCGAGCAAGTCAGGTTTCTGGGAAGAGATCTTCTTCCTACCTGTGAAGAATTGAGGTCTTTAAAGGTATGCTTTCACAGTGTCCGCCATCTCTTGCATGGCCGGGTGAATGAGCCCAATGTGGAAACCGAGAGAACCTAGGGGGGAGGAGGAGGAGGGCAGCTTTCCGAGTCTTTTTCCAACACGCTTTAGTAGCCTCCGTAGCCACCCCTGCCGTAACCAGACCCGCCGCCACGGGGGTAAGGGGCTCCGCTTCTGCCGGCGTACGTGTTTCCACTCTTCATGGGCCCGTAGCCGGAGGACTGCTGGCCGTATCCGCTGCCAAAGTCACTGTAACCGTTACCACCGCCATAGCCTCCCATCTGTTCGCCGTAGCCTCCTCCGTATCCGCCCCCGTAGCCTCCGCTTGCGTAGCCGCCGCTGTAGCCGCCATCACTGCCGCCGTAGCCTCCGCCATAGCCACCCCCGTAGCCGCCGTAGCTTCCTCTCCCGCCGCCGAAGCCATTTTGATTCCGCCCCATACCTCTTCCTCCTCCTCTCCCCCTGCCGCCCCGAGCTCCGCCGGAGGCCTGCATCTCTTGTTTCGTGAGCGCTTTCTTGACCTCCACTTTGTGTCCGTTGATCATGTGGAACTTGAGCACGACGGCTTTGTCGGCCGAGTCGTTATCTTCGAAGTGGACAAAGCCGAACCCACGCTTCTTGCCGGTGTCTTTGTCGGTGATGACTTCGGATTTCTCGATCATGCCGAACTGCGAGAAATACTCGGTGAGGGTGTTCTCCTCGATGTCCTCTTTTAAACCCCCGACGAATATCTTCTTGACTTTGGCGAGAGCTTCGGGCTTCCCGGCGTCTTCGCGAGCCACGGCTCTCTTCAGCTCCACGGTTTTACCGTCTACCACATGTGGCCTGGCGGCCATTGCTGCATCAGCCTCCTCTGCGGTGGAGTACGTTACGAAGCCGAAACAACGAGACCGCTGAAGTTGATCGTTTTGGACCACAAACAAGTTGATCGTTTTGGACCACCACACAGTCCGTTAGTGAGCCATACTGTTCAAAATGAGCGCGGAGCCCATCGTTAGTTGTTTGGACGTTCAGGCCACCAACGAAAAGTTTGCAAAGCTGCTCCATTGCTGACATATCGTTCCACTAGACCGCCGTAACGACTCTACTGTGAAAGAAAGTGCCTTTTTTAAAACGACTGTCGTCATGACGCAGTATTCTCTCTTGCAATAAGACACGCCCCTTCGCTGGAAAAGGCGGGCTTTGTGGAATTGTCAAAAAACTAAATAAAAATCACATATATCACTGAATTTTAAATAGCATTTTTAAAGACCACAGTTTCTAACATATAAAATGTCAAATAAAAAACTACCAATTTGTATAAATGTGAAAATAAACTTAATTTTAAAATTCTCAAATATGCATCTTGTTTTCTACAATGCAGTATGTAAAATTAGTTTAATCATTTGTAATTTATGTAATAGCACATAATGTGAAAGTCACTTTAAATAATGCTAACGTTTTTTTATCATAGGTCTAAAACTGACATTCAAACACATAGGCTATGAATTTTTGGAAGGAACCCATCTAGAAACTACTTATTCTCTGCAGGGTTTTAGAACTAGAACCTAGACAGCTGAATTTGCTCCACATTCAACATTCACATCTGAGAAAACGAATACAGATATCTGGAACTAACAGTTAGATGTGATAAAAAATATGAAAAAGATAGCATGTAAAAGACAGAGAGATTTGCTATGAATTCACATTAGGCAGTTTCTACGGCACTTGTGTCACTCTTCGTAGCATTTTGGTGGACTGAATAATTTCTAATACTGTTATCGTCCTCATCATAAATAGTTAATGATGGCAGCTTTATTTGTCTAAAAATTATATATGGTTCTATTGATTATAGTGGTAACATGAAATAGTTAAACAAACCCTATTTTAATGTATTTTGATTATTTATATTCACTCATGTAGGCTATTGGCCTATATGCACACACACACACACACACAAATATAGCCTATATTTTGTTCTAGACAATGTGAGGCCGGTGGAAAAGTGTGACATCACAGCAAAACTTGCTTGCTAACTAAAACTGAATTTTATTTGAAAATTGTCTGAGTTTCATTGAGAGGACAGATACATGACTTATCCACTCAGCATGAGCAATAGGAACTGATAGACAAGATCTGCATAACAGATGAAATGTCTGGAGCCAGCACTTAACAGATATTTGGTGACACTTAATGGTGATGGGTGGAGATTGTGTCTTTGTATGAGAGTGTTCTCACCTTTTAATATGCAAAACACATCATCGTCTAAGTGTGAGATGATATATTTTGAATTGACCTAAAGACGTTAGATATGCAAAATGACTAACTGTATACATAAGGACACTATTGCATACTAAGGTAGAAATTCATTACTTTTGGCCATATCCAAATGACACAAGAAATATGAGTATGTGATTCATGGGTTCTGTTTACACCTGGTATTTAACATTTACAAATCTGCTCAGTGCTTGTGATCAGGTCACCCAAGAGAGATGTTAATACCAGGTGTAAATAGGGCCATGTTGTCTGCCAACTATTTAGAAACTGAAAGCCAAGAAATTTGGAACCGTTGACAACCTCCCCAGGAACCCTATGAATGTTGAGTGATGTGTAACTCCTTCCACCCTCACACTTCCTGAAGTCAAAAACAAACTTCTTTTTCAGTGCACTAATGTCATTCCAAATACTTCATTCCTATATTCATAACCATTGTTTATTACAATGTAATTCATACCAAGGGCAGGACTTTAAACAGATCCTCACAAATAATTAAATGCAATTTTGCAAAACCACTAAAATATTATGAATGAAACACTAATACTTTTATTCAGCCAGGACACATCATTGACAGTGACCAGTACTGTTACTCATAACAGTAAAACATTTCGCTATAATGTTACAAAATATTTTTTTCCCTAATAAATACTGTACTTTTGAATTCATCAAATAATCCTGAAAAAAATAGCATAAGGGGTTCCATAAAAAATATTAAACAGCACTGCCGAGACTTCTTTTGAAAACATAACATCCAATCATTATTAAAAACCACCATAACAGTTTTGTGTATTATACTAGATGTGTTTGCTTAAGAAAGGCGTTCTCAGTTAAATGTTCAGTTGCAACTCAAGTTCCTTACTCAGTTACATTTTCAAGACAAAAATACTAGCTGCTTATAGACTTTTGCTGCTTATAATTTCAGTTAGACCAAATGTTAATTTTTTGCAGGTCACCAGAAGCACCATGACTTAAAATCTCCCATCTCTTTGGACATTTTACTGAGCTCAGGGTGTACATACGCTTCTAGCTGAATTTTTTTTAGCAAAAGACATGCATTGCAGTGAAAGCATTCATTGTTGAGAAGAAATGTTTTATCCTTTCACCAGTTTTAAGCAGAGATGCCCAAACCAGGGCCACCTTTGATTTGGCCTGCCATGCCATATCACAAGAGTGGGACAAAAATAAAGATAATATTTTTATATATAAATGTTGTAAAAGGTTTGGGCACCTCTGATCTAAATCAGTGATTTTAACTATATCAAGTATGACCACTGAGTGGCGTTAGAGAGACTAGAGAGCGGTATGTTGTGAAGGATTGGAAACCTCGTGTTTTCTCGCGATACGTGATTGACGACTGCTGCAGAATTCAAACTAGCCGTTCGAGTTCCCGAGCCAGAAAGCGGCTGGGGCAGTTCATTCTTCAGATATAAGGTTGCTATCGCCAACTTTTAAACCTAAAGGTAAACACTTTTAGATACGTATTTTGTTGTGTATCTGTCAATTAAATGTTACATTATAAAAACATTCTTATTACCAGTGCCACGCAATGTTTTTGATCGAAGTTTGCAGTTAGTGCGATGTAACAAACTAATGCGTTTAACGCTATAGTTGACCAAAAACATTAGATTATGTCATCCTGAAGCCTTTTTCCATTACGCTGTCTGCCGATTACCGGCAAGTCTGCGCCTGCAATGTCGGGCGGTAGTGTCCGGCGCTCTCTCGACTAGCCCGCCGGCTCATCCTGTCCTGCACGCGCCTGTGAGCACTGTCATCCAGCCGGTCGCTTCTTGTAAATTGAGCTGACCGATGCGCCGTGATGCGGGAGGTGTGACCTCTCCACATGAATGACTCAGGGGAGTTGCGCCAGCCAGAGTGTCCATCCTACAGTTGAATCGGGGGCGTCGTACACGATCGAGGCCATTGGGACTTGGGGCAACATGTTGAAAGGGTCTATTCACTGTGGGGGGGGTTTTTTTCACATTTTTCACTTTATTTAGTCCTTATTTGCCTTGTCTGAGAAAAAAAACATAAAACGATCTGCAAAAAAAAAAAGAAAAGGTTACAAAGCTCAAAGTCCACTTCAGAAGGTGATATTTTATTTAACAGAAATCATTTTCAAAAACTACAACGAACGACTCTTTGGACTACAACGCATATTTTCCGGAATTTGTGATATCACAAATATCGACGAATGGGACGAGACCTTGTTGAGCTTCACTAGAGAAGGCAACGAGTGTTATCATTTTGTCGGAGACACGCTAGCTTTCCCAAGGAACTTAGAGTGCTTACAATCATCCGAGTTTAAATCGTGCTCAATTCTTGCACGTAGTAAGTTAAAGCTATCAGCTGGCTTATTGGTAAGGGCATGACAGTTTCCCGACCCCTGATGCTGCGCCATATCACAACATATACACCTCTTCAACACTTAATGGTCCCGTATCTCATGCTCCATTCACAGCAACATTTCCGTATTTCAGAAGGCGTTTTACTTCCTTCATTTGAATACAGAAACTATTCTCAGTCCCGTTCAATGCCAGACGGGGAGAGAGGTGTTGGTATAATGTAAATTATTTGAAAAAATAAGGTTTTTTTCTTTCTTCTGTTTCTCGAACATACCTACTGTATGAGAGTGACCCTGTTCTAGTAACCCTCAAAGCAAAATCAAGACATGTTGTAAAAGAGCCATAATAGACCCCTCTGTTTAAAGAAAGCACATACATGGCACAGTAATCCTTAATATAGGTGACAGTGGGTCCGGAAAGTATGTCCCACCCCTTTTCGCTACATTCAATTTGCTCACCCTTCCCTCGGTGATATTGCAGCCATTCGCTAAAATCATTTAAGTTATTTTTTTTCCTCATTAATGTACACACAGCACCCATATTTACAGAAAAACACAGAATCGTTGACATATTTGCAGATTTATTAAAAAAAAAACGGAAATATTCCAATGGGTCCTAATATTCGACCCTTGCTCATTATTTTAGTAAAGGCACCCTTTTGATTTCTAATAAGCACTGAGATCTTTTTTTGGGGGGAAAGATGCCAAGTTGTTTTTCCACCTGGATTTGGGGATTCCTTCGCCATTCCTCCTCTGCAGATCCCTTCAGTTCTTCAGGTTGGATTGGTAACGTTTGGTGGACAGCCATTTTTAGGTCTCCCTAGAGATGTTCAATTGGGTTTAAGTCAGGGCTCTGCTGGGCCATTCAAGAACAGTCACAGAATTGTTGTGAAGCCACTCCTTCATTATTTTAGCTGTGTTCTTAGCGTCATTGTCTTGTTGGAAGGTAACTCGGCCCAGTCTGAGGTCCTTAGCCCTCTGTAGCCAGGTTTTCCGTCCATTGATATCCTGACTTGGGCAGCGTATTCATCTTTTCCTCGATTGCAACTCATCATCCTGTCCCTGCACGAAACACCCCACGCCATGATGCTGCCCCACCATGCTTTTCACTGTTTTCGGGACTGTATTGACAGGGCTTTGATGGATCAGTTCTGTTCTCCACACATTACCGTGCTTAGCATTCTTTAAGGCCAAAAAACAAGGTTTATCCCTTGGTCTCATCAACACAGAGAATTCTTATTCTCACCATCTTCAGGCTGTTCCTTCAGGTTGTTTTTTCTTTAGGCAAACTCCATGCCGGTGTCTTTTCATGTGTTCTTCGTCACTTGAGGGAAGGGCGTTCCGCGGCCATCCACTGCGCAGTATATAGCCGTCCGACTGGTGGATGTGCTTGCAAGTGAGTGATTGACTTCTCATACTTCGCTCTCCTATCTCTCCGACTTGCATTTCTCTGAGCTCCAGACCACAGTGCTCTTTTTGCGTGTCGGCTTTCTTTTTCCCTTACCTCTCTCGTCATCCCAATGGCGTGCTTCCGCTTCTCCACTCCCGACTCAGTCTCAGTTTTTTAAGGCGATTATGGAGTCGTGTGCCGCTACTGTCTGCTCTTACGGAACCGTTAAGTGTGTCAGTCTTTGCCATATTATTTTTGTCTTCACATAACCTTGGCGATCTTGTGCCTTGCCACAATTCTGTCTCTGGCCTCTTCAGGCAGTTCCTTTGACCTCCTGATTCTCATTTGCTCTGACATGCACATGTTTGTTCAGCCTGTAGGCTTATTATAGACAGTTGCTGTGGCTTTCTAACTCCAATCCAATCCGTATAACTCAAACAGAAACATGCAACCATGCTGGACTCAATGACAAGTTAGTGTAAAACCATCTCAAGGATGATCAAAGAAATGGACAGCACCTGAGTTAAAAATATGAGTGTCACAGCAAAGGGTCTGAATACTTACTTAGGACCATGTGATATTTCTGTTTTTCTTTTTTAATAAATTTGCAACAATGTCAACAATTCTGTGTTTTTCTGTCATATGGGGTGCTGTGTGTACATTAATGAGTAAAAAAAATTAACTAAATGATTTTAGCAAATGGCTGCAAAAAAACAAAGAGTGAAAAATTTAAGGGAGACTGAATACTTTCCGTACCCCCTGTATTGGATATTAGATATATATATATACAATAAATAATCGAACAAAACGTTGTACACTTCTTTCTACACAGGTAATGCTCACATATATTCTCTCTCTGATTTTAGATTCAGATCTAAGGATGAGAAGAAATTAGGGATGCACCGGTATGAAAATTTTGGCCGATACCGATAACCGATTTTTCTTTATTTTTGAAAGCCGATAACCTATATGTTGGCCGATAAATCTATATCCGAATTGTTATATACTTTTTGAGAGCCTTATTACAAAAAAGGTCTCATCATTAAAAGCCACATCCCAAACACTTCAACATAAGCGGCCTAGTTTGAACGGTGTACGTTTTAAAATAATTTTACTCTCCCATTACCAGATTTAGTCATAAAAAAGTCTTACAAATACATAAAATAATGCATAAATAATGCAAACAAGTCATTGGACATCATTACACGTGTAAAGAATCTAAATGAATGTGCCATAGATCAATAAAATGGAATAGCCTCTGCACAGACAATAGTTAAATGATTTTAATTACTAAACCATTTTGTTGATGAAAATAATAAGAGAAAATACAAGTGGTTGTTGTTTTTAATAATGTATCGATGATTTTGAAAAGGTAACAAATTAATACCACTGTTTTAATAGCAGCCGTTGAGCTGCGCGTGCTTAAGCTGAAGAGCTGAATGAACACGGTAAACTGAAGCTTTTTGCTGGCAGCTTATTTAACTCAAGGAAATGCATCCTGAGATTAATATTATACAACATAAACATACATATACCCTTCCTTATTATTGTCCACAATGATGCAGTTACATTGCCTGCTATAGTCAGAATGTTGGATCCTTTTGTGGATTCGCGCTTTTTCTTCCCATATCACGCGCTGCACACAGCACCTAACCATTACCCCAAAAAGGGGAAAAAATTTGGCGACAACGTTTTATTATATTCTTTTCCTCATTAGATGTTATATACCTCAACATTCCCATCATATTTATTATGTTGTGCATTGCTGTTTTGAGCTGCGTGCGCTGAAGCAACTAAAGACGAATCACCGTGTTACAAACGAAGCTGCTCCTCCTTATTAACCGTCTTTAACCAAACGCATTCTATTAGAGATAAATCATATATCAGGTCAAATAAACACATCTTACACTACAATTGCACAAAAGGCTGCTGCAAGAACAGTCTCTGCATCTGAAGTTTCTCTGAAAGGAAATAATGCATGATTTTATCGGCTTTTAAGATATTGGCCAAATTTTCTTATTGGGCCGATATCGATAACAGAAAAAATGAGCATTTATCGGCCGATACCGTTATGGTGGCCGATATATCGTGCATCCCTAGAATAAAGTGTTGTGGTGGAAGGTGCAGGAAGGAGAAGAGGCTCTTCAGAGGGCTGGGCAGTATGGACTTCAACTCTTGGATGACAAAATGGATCTGCACAACAAATTGGAGGAACAACGAATTGAGATGTCCAATGTCTTTGAGGGACTGACCCAGCATTTGATCTCCACAGTATGATAATTGACAGTACTGTTTATCAGTTAATGATTCCTTAAATATGCTAAAATGTAATTTTAACAATGTTCTCTAATTGCTGGATCTGGAACAAGAGAAATACTCTTTACAAAGGGAAGTTGAGTTAAAGGCCCGAATGCTGGAGAGTCTGCGATCAGAATTTGATCTCGTCAGAAACCAACAGAAACATCAAATGGAGCAGCAACAAACTCTGCTGGAGAGGAATCATGCTCTTGAGCTCAGTGATTTAAAGAATAAGGTCAGTATATTTGCTGTTTTCATCTTTAAAAGGAGCATGTTTTATTTTCTTCTCTATATGAAGCAGATGTTGCCAGTGGATTCATTCATCTTCCATGTTTTTTCCCATTAAAATTCAAGTATGTAACTTTTTTTATGTTAAAATAATTTCTGACAATTGGATATGTTGGATATGGGCGAGTGTTCGGGAAATCTTACAATTATTTAAAATTTTACATTTGGTGATGCCACTAGTAGCAAAAAAAACGTATACACTTTTTGGGTTAAAGCATAATTTCAAAAAGTTACTTATTGTGTAACTTATTGTCCTGAAAAGAAATATCTCATATCTTTCTTTGTAGTTGGAAAAAATGAAGACAGATTTAGAGGAGGCTCAACTTGCTGAGAAGCAGATGAGACACAAGCTGGACCAGCAGTCTGAAGCACTAAACAGCAAAACCGAAGAACTTCATGTCCTTACAGAACGTGCACATGAAACAATGTCCTCAGAGATCCCTGAGCTGCAAATGCAGAAGATGGATATGGAATCAGCAATGGTAAAGTACTTTACAATCTTTATTTTTAAGATTTCATAGAAATAAGGAATGTCAGTGTGCCCTTGGTGCTGAAGTGTGACCTTGTCTTGCAGGCAACTTTGGAGCAGGAGCTTCAGGAGGCACGATACAAAGAAGAGCAATTACATTTAGCCAACACCACCCTCCAAAGACAACTACAGAGACTCACAGAAGAGAAGGAAGAGAGAGAGAGAGGCAGTGTCCTGCCACAATGCTTTGGAGGCATGTCAATAAGCATTTTCAAGTAAAAATTTTAGAAAAAAAACATGTATTTACACTACCTTTCAAAAATGTGATGACGGTAAGATATTTTAATAGAAGTCTCTTATGGCTCACCAAGGCTGAGTTTATTTGATCAAAAACGTATATATTGGAAATATTACAATTTAAATAACTTTTTTTGTATTTAATATCTTTCCAAATTTTCAGTTTATTCCCGTGTTGGCAAAGCTATTTGTTTCCAGTAGCCCGATTATAATTCTCTAGTCATCCGTGTCCACATGAGCTTCAGAAATCATTTTTCTATGATATTTGGTGCTGTGAAATATTTTTTACTGTTATCACACTTTGGGGCATTGTCTGCGTGGGAATATGTTTTGATGATACAGGTTTTTTTTTTTAATGATTGTTTGATAAATAGACCGGTTGAAAAGAAACATGGAATTCTTGATGCCCATTTTTCTTGCTGGTGATTCAGTGCAAAACCTAATCAGCAAACTCTTTTTTTTTAAAGATCTAAAAAAAATTGCATTATTTGTTCTATTCAATGTAGAAAGCTCGTGAAGCCAACCAAGACCTTCAAATCCAGCTGGAACAGGTGTTGCAGCAGGCACAAGATCCAAACAGCAAAGGCAATTCCTTGTTTTCTGAGGTACATCATTAAGCATTACTTCTACTACTTTACTTATGATATTTATGTCTGCTAAGAGATTTCATTATAACTCGAGCTTAATTTTGAGATAATCTGAATAACATTTTATAATTCCTATGCAATACCCTTTTTTGGTTAAAAAAAAGGCAGTAAACCTAGTAAAATTACTATAAACTGTTAATATTAGGGCTGCCCTCGATTAAGGATTTTTCTGGTCGACTAGTAGTCGTTCATTTAAAGCATTAGTCGACTAATCGAATGTTTATTAATAAACAATTTAAATCATTATAATGATCCTTTAATTGCCTACAAAGCCTAATAAGCACTCAAGCACACGCATAAAGCTTACCACAGCGCACCGGCAGAAGCTATGATTATGAATGTGTCAAGGAAAAACAGTAAGGAGACTGCATTAACATTTTAATATTTCACTGATAAACAAGTGCTTTCCTCGTCATCTTCCACATCAGTGGATGCGCCTGTATGCCTTGTTTCATACGGATTACATGATTTGAGAATTTGTTTTTACATTTGAATTGGTTCATTTGAAAGTAAACATTTCACATCTCTATAGATATATTTTTCATGTCTATGCCAAATGAATATACTCGTCCTTTAGTTTCGCGCTTTCACCGGTCACAGACCATGACGGCAGAACAGCGCATCCTTTTTTGCTTCTATTATTTACAAAACGCGTTTCGTTTGTTCTTCTGAGTGCATCACAAATACATGTAGAGTCTTTTACAGATTGAAAGATGTATTACTTTTATCTTATGAACCAACATTACAGGTTTTTAAGAGCAAGTGAAATGCGCACCGCGCCTCCCATCTGTCCTGCAGCTGAGCGTACTGGTCAGCTTCCACACTCTAAAGTGCACCCTATTAATGAATTTAATTGAATGAGTTTTTTTTGCGAATTAGTTTTTATTGCCAGGTATGTTTACACATACGAGGACTTTGTTTTCATGACAGAAGCTCCACAGTGTAACAGAATGAACAGCTGTGACACTGAAACACAAAACACACGTCGATAATAAAAATGACAGTGACACAAAAATAGAACAAGTAAATAAGGAATAACAGTATATAAATTGACAATTGTATGTGCAGTTATATTACAATAGACAGTTTTGTATGTGCAGGTATATTATGGGCAAATTGAAATGTAGACTGAGTATGTGTGTTAGATAAATAAGTGTATGAGTGTATAAATAGTGTTGTGTGTTCCACAGTTATTGTCAAGTGTTCATGAGATGGATGCCTGAGGGAAGAAACTGTTCCTGTGTCTGGTCGTTCTGTTGCTCAGAGCTCTGTAGCGTCGACCAAATGGCAACAGTTCAAAGAGGGAGTGTTCTGGATGTGAGGGTTCAGAGTGATTTTGCTAGCCCTTTTGCTCACTCTGGATGATTACAGTTCTTGGAGAGAAGGGAGGGTTGTACCCATGATTCGCTCAGCAGTCCGGACTACCCTCTGAAGTCTTCTGAGGTCAGATTTGGTAGCTGAGCTGAACCAGACAGTTATTGAAGTGCAGAGGACAGATTCAATAATTGCGGAGTAGAACTGTTTCAGCAGCTCCTGTGGCAGGTTGAACTTCCTCAGCTGGCGAAGGAAGTACAACCTCTGCTGGGCCTTTTTCACAATGGAGTCAATTGTGGTGCCCACTCAGGTCGTGAGAGATTGTGTGTGCCCAGAACCTGAAATGACGCCCACTGCAGTCACAGTGCTGTCCTTGATGGTGAGTGGGGGGAGTGCAGGGTTTCTCCTGAAGTCCACGGTTATCTCCACAGTTTTGAGCGTGTTGAGCTCCAGGTTGTTGAGACTGCACCAGACAGCCAGCTGCTCGACCTCCTGTCTGTAAGCAGACTCGTCACCGTCCTGAATGAGGCCGATGAGTGTGGTGTCGTCTGCAAACTTCAGGAGCTTGACAGAGGGGTCTTTAGATGTGCAGTCATTGGTGTACAGGGAGAAGAGCAGTGGAGAGAGAACAAAACCCTGAGGAGCACCAGTGCTGATCATACGGGTGCTGGATGAGAATTTTCCCAACCTCACTAGCTGCTGCCTGTCTGACAGGAAGCTGTTGATCCACTGACAGAATGGAGGTGGGCACGGAGAGCTGAGTCAGTTTGGGCAGGAGGAGGTTTGGGATAATAATGTTAAAGGCAGAGCTGAAGTCCACAAACAGGATCCTAACATAAGTCCCTGGTCTGTCTAGATGTTGTAGAACATAATGCAGTCCCATGCTGACTATATCGTCCACAGACCTGTTTGCTCTGCAGGAAAACTGAAGAGGATCCAGCAAGGGTCAAGTAATGTCCTTCAGGTGGGCCAGCAACAGTTTTTCAAAAGACTTCATGACCAAATACGTTAGAGCCACAGGTCTGTAGTCAATAAGTCCAGTAATTTTGGGTTTCTTTAGGACGGGGATGATGGTGGAGCGTTTGAAGCATAAAGGGACTTCGCACAGCTCCAGTGATCTGTTGAAGATCAGTGGGAAGATGGGGGCCAGCTGGTCAGCACAGGATTTCAGACAGGCTGGTGTAACACAGTCTGGGCCTGGTGCTTTTCTCCTTTTCTGTTTCCGGAAGACCTGGCGCACCTCGTCTTCGCTGATCTGAATTGCAGGTGTGGGGGAGAGGGGGGTTGTTGGGGGTGTGAATGGTTGTGTGGAGAGGGGTTCAGGGCGGGTGTGGGGTGTCTTTCAAACCTGCAGTAGAACTCGTTCAAATCATCTGCCAGGTGTTGATTCTCCACAGTCCTGGGGGATCATGTCTTGTAATTGGTGAGAAACTGCAGAGCCGCCAGGAGGCAGCCATCAGCGTTCGGCGCCATTGTGCAAAAATGCATTTGCCATTTCCATATTGCCTTTCATGCAGTTGTATGTACTGTATGTGATGTAAACGATCTGCACGCGTACAGCAAAAGTGCACGATAATAAAGTATGGGTCTCCACAAGAGAACTTCGCCTCTGAACAGCTGAAACAGTCATAGAATTAGAATCCCACTTCGTGACGGCTTAAACTCACGTGTAACACATTTGCATAATGCGCACCTTATTTGTTTCACATTGGCGCCGCGAAAAACTTGACCCTGCCCCAACCAGTCATTTTACTGATGACTGCTTCTTTAATCTCGGGGAGTTCAAAGCGGGATTCACAAAACTGTTTATTTGGACCAGCTGACTCCACTGAATCACAATCTGTAAGTATGATAAATAATAGATGTTTATATTTTCTATAGAGCGTTCAAAATGCAGAACTATTGAACCTAACCCTAACTATTGAAATAGGCGTATCGTTTCCGACACGCGCTGTATGCGGTAGACCAATCACAACAGACTGGGATTTCTGACCAATCAGAGCAGAGTAGGCTCGTGGAAAGGAGGGGTTTAGAGAGACTGAATCTTTGAACTGCTTCGAACGAATCGTTTGAAATTCTCTGGAAAATGAGGTGTTATAAAATGCACATTTTGAGAAAACGAAAGCATTTTTTGACCTTGCATGCATGTAAACCTGTTGTAGGAGACTCCAAAAACAATATTAGGAACCGTAAAATGGCATAATAGGGGCACTTAAACAGCGCACACTTTTCTCTAGGTTAACATTAGATTGAGCGGCCAGGTAAAGTTGCTAATACTTACATATTTAAGATGATAAGCCATATTTGAGGTTGATAAATGATAGGCAAGCGTTTGGATATCCTGCCTGATGTACTGTATTACCATAGACCAGCCGTTAACGATCTGCGTGGCTTCGCCAATGTGAATTTTTTTTCTTCCTGCGGCTAATAAAATTTTGGTCGACTATTAGGGGGCAGCCCTAGTTAATATATAGAAATGGTCATTACTAAATGTTTCATGAGCTTATACTTAAATTCCTTTGTGCCATGACACAAAATATTTGGATTTGCACAGGTAGAGGACAAGAGAGCAGAGATGGAGCGGCAGCTGAAAAGCATGAAACGACAGCATGAGTCTCTACAAAAGCAGCATGCTCTCACCAAGCAACATATGCACCGCATGAAGGTAAATAATGTTTTATGAGAAACCTTTCTACATTTTATTTAAGTTTTCTCACAAAATAGTTTTCCTTGTGTCTGCTGTTTTAGATGCAGATAGCCACCCTTATGCAGCTCCAGGGCAACAGGGCCGACCCAGCACAGCTTGAACGATTGCAATTCATGTTATCTGAAAAGAACAATGAGATAGAAAGCCTGATGATGAAAGTAAGAGAACTGGCGAAAGAGAAGGTGAGCTTTGCATATTACATTCAACATAGAAATTAAACATATTACAGTTTGAGAAACTAATATTATTAACTCTGTCACCAACAGATGACTGTTAAAGACCAGCATCCACCTGCCCCCTCTAAAGAGGGCGAACTTATGGATGAGACCTATTACACAGACCTATTAAAAATGCAACTTTCGAATTCAAAGTAGGTGTTCTCTCATTAATTATTTGTACTGGTGGTGTTACCTCAGACCCTTTCAAAGCAATTATGACATGTATGTGTATAGGAAGGATGCAGAGAAACTGAAGGACGAGTTGTCTATGGCAAGAATGAAAGGAAACTCTATGGCACAGAGCAAGCACTAAAACAAAGGCACAGCGACAATATGAGGCTCCAAGTCAGGCTTGAAGAACTAAAGATGAAATATACACCTAATGGTAATTTTTTCTCCACCTCTGAAGCTTAGTTTTCTACATAAACCAGTTTAGTGTGTAATGGAGTGCAACAGTTGGGTTCCGAAAGTAAAAATTCCTTTCGTTTTCTCCAGAGGAGAATTGATTTTTAACAATAACTCATAAATCTAAGTCTAAGAGTGACCTACTGTGATCTACGAGGATGTTAATCATTGGTAAATGGTGGGGCAGGAACTTTGGCACCAATTTCAGAATGCAAATGACACGCAAATTACGATAGTGTTGGGCGATATGGTAATTTTTCAAATCGTCAGTCCGTGAGATCGCTGATAGACGATATTATCGTGCATGGGTGGGTGGGGGCAAGAGAGAGACTTCCTGTACTTGTCATAGGCTATTACATAACTATTTGGTGTTTTAAACCATGCGAGCCCGCAAGATAGAGGGAGCCCATGGAAGCCCCATAAATCTAATAGATCTACTTTCAAACAATACTGATGAAACTAACAGTTAGATCAACATATTAAAACCGCTAGTGATATATATTCGGTCATACATCGTTATTAGGACCGCGCGTCCTGTGACAAGTTTGCCGCATCGACACACGGAAGTTATCAGTCTAAAAGTTTTGCAAAATCAGTCAACGGTGAAAATCTAAAGTAGATTTATTTTAAAGACCAACGGTTTAACACTAAATATTGGACATAAATGAACATGTTAAATATAAAGTATTTAAAATAGCTAAGTTCATATATTTGGAGTATATTTAAATTAAACAAATGCATCAATCATACAGCGCTCCGGACCGTGCGCCCCATGACGAGCCCAACGCACCGCCACAGAAACAAGAATGAAATGCATTCTAACATAACTGTGGCATTAAACTCAGTTAGTGGGGGCTCGGTTAAAATTACCATATATAGCCGTTTCGAACGGCTCGTTTGGACTACAGCATTTGTTTTCCGGGTTTTGTGATATCCCAAAACGGCTCATTATAATATCATTAAAATAATTCCTGCCTACAGAAATTCGGATGGTTGGGGGTGGGGAGGGGCGAGGGCGTGGTGCTTCAGACAAGACTACGACGAAGAAGTGCTGCTGTATTCGTCCAAGTTTTCCAAGTTAATTACACATGCACCTGAATAATTATTATGGACATATGTTTTTGTCACAATTATGAAAACTTTTTATAAATTGCCGGACAGTACAATACACTGGACATGATGTATCTGCAGACTTGCAGACTCAATTATGAGACTTGTATAAAATAATTCAACTGTATAACAGTTTTCACTGCACTTCATTTTATAAATGTTGATTAAATAACAATAAACATACATACATATTACCGTTATTTGTACTAGTAATTTCAGTTATTTTTAAGCGGTTGTGACATCCTATCTAAACTGATTTGCAAAAAAAAAAAAACACCAATAATGTTACCACTCTGATATGTCTTGCAATATCCGTGCATGCAAAGGCTCTGCGCGATCCTCTTGTTCAATATTCTCTGGGTCTGAATCCAGCTCAAATTGATATGGCAATATTGACGCCATCCTTAACTATACCGGAGCAGACGGAAATTGCTGCTTTGGCAAGGGGCGGGGCATTAAGCATCTAAGCTGTTCGCCAATCACAACGCACTGGACAGCTAACCAATCACAACACATTGTTTTTCGGAAGGCGGACCTTCATCAAACCCTGACTAATCTAGCCGTTTGTGCCAGGCTGGGGAGAAAGTTATTGTAATATAACAAGGTTCTAGTACACCCCCAAAACTAAATCAAGACTTTGTAAAAGAGCATAATATGACCCCTTTAAAAGACTTTTTTAGCACCCATTCACGAGCACGCGAAAAGAGGCTGGTATGGTTAGCTGGTTGATTTGGTTCATGAACTCTTTAATGAAGACTTTCCTATAAAAAGATGTATAAGAAGGGCCACTGAAAAAGTGGGTGAGTACTTTTGCACTCTATTTGATAACTGCTGTAATAATTAATCTTTGTGCTGCAATTATATGCTGGTAATAAATGTACCATTATGTATTCAGAGGTGAACTGCCCCGTGAAAGCAAGTCTGTTAGAATCTGCGAGGATCCCCCAGTCTGCATTCCTGATGCGCCCAGGTCAGTGCCATCCTCTGCATGCCAATTCTTCTCCTTTCTCCTGCGCTGTGTCAACTTTACAGTCTTTGTCATCTTTTTCTTCCTGGGTTTTATGAGAACACTCACTCCTCGACTGTCACTTTCCGCTCTGCCGCTGCCTCTCGGGAACCCTGTAGCTCGAAGGAACTTATTTTGACATTTAATCTCATTTGATCTTGGTTTAATGACTACACTATGTGAAGATGAGCTGTTAAAGGACTGTTAAAACATTGTGAAATGTAGCCTGATATTTGAGTAATATAAATACATAGTTGTTAACCTTTTGCACTTCAACTGTCAGACCTTTTTGACAGTGACATTAAAAGTGTAACTTTTAACGAAACAGTCCTGTGGCAGTAGCAATAATGGTAGTTGCAATTAACTTAATGCTGTTTTATGACATTTACATTTTAGCACTTAAGGTCTGTATTTTGAACCACCACAAACTGAATGATTTGCCTGTAGGTCTCCTGTAAGTGACTCCAATAGCAAGAATGAGGATCAAACTCATCAAAGCAGTGAAGAGGAGGAGAACTGGAGAACTGAAAAGAAGAGGAAAACGTACCAACAGCCCACTCATGTTAACTCGATAGCAAACGAGTGTGCTCAACAGTAGTTTGGCGAATGTAAAATGTGAATCCTTTATCATAATTGTTTATAGTAAAAAAAAAATATATTGTGTATGTATTTTACAAGTGTACATTATTTTGTGGCTTGTCCTGTCTATGCACATGATTTGTAGAACAGTTTCCTTTTATACATGTATTAATACTTTGTAATATAGTTAACTATTTGAGCCTGTTTAAATAAAAAAATTTTTTTTAAATAATCCATCCTAAGTAATTCCTTAACTTTTTGTTTTCAAACTTGGTACCTATTATTTTCTCTGTTTTAATAACAGTTTACCACATACAGGCAGTTTTGGGGAGTAACTCGTACCATGTACCGGATGTACGGATTTATTTCCAAAATAATGTAACTAATTATTACAGTTACTGAGGAAAAAAATGTGTAATTAAATTACGGTTACTTATGAAAATGTTAAAGATTGCAAAGGGTTTTACATCTGAATATTTTCACACACATACAGATTTGATTGATTTCTTTCCCAAATTGCATTGACTGCTTTAAAATAAAAGACACCAATGTTTCAGGAGTTTAGGACCCATGCTTGTTCAAGAACGGTTTTATTTGGGTTTATTTATGTTTTATTTTTTTAACAATAACTGTTTTTTTCCCCCCAAAGCATTGTTGCCAGTTTCCTGTTAGCGATGCAAAGATTTTGATTTCAAAAACAGTATCATAGCTATTAAACTATATCTTATGATTTTAAATTTGTAATTAAACAATGATCTCAAATTAAACGGCTGCTAAAGTCAGATTTTTGTGGTGGCTGTGCTTTAAAATAAAAAGTCTTCTAGTCTTCTACCACGCTACAATCCATCACGCTCCCTAAGGTCGCAAAACTCTGGACTTTTGGTAGTACCTAGGATAGCAAAGTCCACTAAAGGAGGTAGAGCTTTTTCGCATTTGGCTCCCAAACTCTGGAATAGCCTTCCTGATAACGTTCGGGGTTCAGACACACTCTCTCTGTTTAAATCTAGATTAAAGACACATCTCTTTGGCCAAGCATTCAAATAATGCATCTCATAATCTTGTACTGCAGTTATATCTGATCAAATACACATTAATATTCTTTAGCATGGGTTGAAGAAATAATTTTTGCTTGGTTGGAACAGCAACTACACTAATTATGTCTATTTGTTTCTCTGTTTCTGCTGGGATTGACACAAGCTTCAGTCTGGATCCAGAACACCTGAGAGGAGATGATGCCAACCCCTCAGAGGACCTCAGATGATGCCAACCATGAAACAACATACAGAACTATCAAATTTTGCTATAAGTTTGATTGCACCATATAATAATTGCTGTTAATAGTGTTCATCATCTGTTTGATTACTTCTTTAATTGATTTTTCCGTACATTTCTGCCGTATGTACATTAACTGACAGTCACCACTGATAAACTACCACTAAATATTGTAGAAACTTAATTGGCTGTAAAGTTGCTTTGCAATGATTTGTATCGTGAAAAGCGCTATACAAAAAAATAAATCAATTTTAATTCTGAAAGTCTGACAGTAAGCAGTGTTGAGTGCTACTGTAAGGTTAACCCTGCCTGCTTTAAGTTTGAAAATGATTAACATGTGAAAACATTTGTTAACAATTTTGATATGTAATCAGTTACATTATTTTAATAAAGTAATTAAAATAGTTACACTACTATTACATTTTAAATAAGGTAACTTGTAATCTGTAACCAATTACATTTCCAAAGTAACCTCTTAACCCTGCATACATGATTGCTTGAGCATGTAGAAGCCATTTGTCTTTTTTGTATCATTGAGTACAGTATGCCATTTATAATAAAAGTTCTCTTCACGTATTTTGCAATGCTTAGTTTTATATAACCATAGTTATTACTACTAGCCCTTGTTGATTTTTCCTTAGTTTGTGTCTTGGCACGAGGGAAAACCAGTTTTTGGGGGGGGGGGGGGGAGGTCTTTGTTGCTTGTGTAATCCACATATATGTAATTAACAAGAAGTTAACATTACATTTATAGCCGTGTCCTATTTTAAAAACGTAATATAAAAATATATAAATGACATTTTCTGTTTAATAATAATAAAAAAGCGGTCGGTTCAACTTGCCTTTGGTTGCGTCATGAAAAGGTGCATCTTCCTTTAGCCAATCATCGCGACTAGAAATAGTGACGTTTTCCGAAAACACACACTTGCAGTTGTCTGATTGGTTCACGTATTCCGTCCAGCTGGACTGCGGAAATGCACGTGGGTTCTAGTTGTTTCTTTCTGGAAGGTGCTGACGTTAAACTCAGCATGTTAACAGCTTAAACAAAACATATTTTGATATTTTTACCGTAGAACGGGCAAATCCGGAATGAGTTAATTTAGTAACCTTATATCGCCAAAGTGAATGGATTTTACTTTCAGCTGGTCTCCTGGGCATGGATGACGTGTGATTGTTTATCAGATTATTTTTCATGATTTATTTGCGCGCATATTGCGATTTTCTTTTGTACAAGATAATGCTGACCAGACGTATAATGCAAAAGAAGTGGAGACTTGGATTGTCAACTGCCCTCTGGCTTGTCAGTGTTCATCTCATATGTGCCCACAATGAGAAGGTGGGGTCTGCTGTTGCACATCGTAGTATTTCTTTTATTGTTACACTTTAATAACAGTATTATTTTTTGGCTACTCAGTCACCAACAGCCCTGTCTATCAAAGAAGGCTCTGATGATCATAGCAAGGGTGAAGAGACACTATTAGAGGATGAGGATTCTGAAGACTTAGAGGTGTTTAGACCTACAGACAAGTGGCAGACTCTCAAACCAGGTGTGTTTATTCCCATGCTGACTGTTGTGTCCTTAAATAAACCGATGATTAACAGATCAATTCCTTATTTGTCTGTAATTCAATATAGGTCAAGCAGTTCCAGCAGGCTCTCATGTCAGATTGAATCTTCAGACGGGCCAAAGAGAGGTCAAGATGGGAGAGGAGGAAGGTCTCAAATACGGGAGAGATGGAAATAGGTATAGCGATAGAAGAATGTAGTAATCTAAAATATATGTATCACATAGGTTATGCATAATTTTCCTCTGTGGAGCAGGCTAGGGATGATGAACATGCACAGCCCGTCATTCACAGCTGAGGAGTTGAAAGAGTCTTTGAAAAAGTTTAAAGAAGGAATGGATGATCCTGTGGACTCAAAACAAGTATGTTCATTTCAGTTTATCACTAGCCACTTTCCTTTGTTATTTGAGTTTTTTTAATCAAGATGTTTGATTATAGGATGAGAATGCAGTGAGGGCTCAATTTCGCCCCATCGAAGAGCTGAAAAAAGACATGGAGGCACTCGACATGCTTGTGGAAACAGATGTTCAAGTTATGAGGAGGCTTTTAAACCAATTTAATAATACCAACGGCACAACTGAGGAAAAAATCACAGCTCTTCTTGACTTGGAGTACCTTGTGCACCAGGTCAAGCCTCAGTTATGATTATGAAACCAAATGTCTTTGAAATACAGTTCACTGTTTCTCAAAGTCATTGAATCCCTTTTATAGGTAGATAATGCCCAGAATTTGGTGTCCATGGGAGGAATGCAACTGGTTATAAATGTTTTAAACAGTACAGACATTCGTCTCCAAGAGAGTGCTGCGTTTGTGCTTGGATCTGCTGTTTCAAGGTAAGTGGCATTTTCCTCAAAACTGCTGCTTACACATGATTTAAAGTGTGGTCACATTTACTGATAAGTTCATTTTTGTGGGCAAAGTCCAGTGATTTCATTAGAAATCCATGCAATCAGGAGGGATTTCGCCAGGCAAATTTGTCAACAGGTCTGATTTGGTCAAGCAGATTCTGTGAAATTTTGCGAAACGTGAATGCACATTTACGTTGACGCAATCCATTGTCATCTACATTTTTCTAGTAATCCATCAGTGCAAGTTGAGGCAATAGAAGGCGGTGCGTTACAGAAACTGTTGACATTGCTTGCCACTCAGCGACCAATAACAGTAAAGAAAAAGGTATGACTAACCAGAAACCATGGGCATTATGCTGTTAATATGGGTAGTCAATTGTTATTATTTATTAATGTAGATGAATGCATCATTAACTTTTGATTCTGATTTAACACAGGTGTTATTTGCTGTGGCCTCACTTCTGCGTCACTTCCCATTTGCACAAAGTCACTTTTTGAAACTTGGTGGTGTGCAGGTGCTTAGCGAACTGTTTCAAACACCAGGGACGGAACCTCTGCGTGTTAGAATCATCACGGTTCTCTATGATATGATCATTGAGAAGGTTAATATTTGTTTATAAGCTTAAACCTTGCTACACTACCATTCAGAACAGCAGAACTGTTTTTAACATTGGTAATAATAATAGTAATAACAATAAAAAATATTGAGCAGCAAATCTGAGGGATCATGTGACACTGAAAACTGGAGTAATGGCTGCTGAAAATTCAGCTTTGCCATCAAAAAAAAATACTACTATATTGAAATGTTAAAACGTATAAAATGTTATTTTAAAATGTAATGATATTTAACAATTTTTTTATCACATAAATGCAGCATTGGTAAGCATAAGAGAAAATAAACATGTTTGAAGTCAGTTTTTCATTTCACAATCTATAGCTACCGTATTTAATTGACTCATTGTTAAAAGCCACTTGTACTTTGTGTTGTAGGAGTTGATATCACAGGTGGGAATGGACCTTATACCAGATTCGTCTCATCAGGAACGGTTGCGACAGTATGCTGAAGTCTCCCTCCTGCCCGTGTTGGTGGAGCAGGGGTGGTGTAGCCTTGTGCCTGAGCTTTTAGCGTCACCTGAGCATGACTGCAGAGAGAAGGCTCTGCGCACTCTGCTTGCCATGATGGCTCAATGTCAGACTCAATATAAACAGAATCCCGCATTGACAGCCTCTCTTAGTGAATTGCAAAAACAGTACCAAGAACTGGTGCTCACAGAGCAGGATGTAGGAGAGCAGGACGGTTATTTTGCGGAGATCCTGGCACTTGTGGACTCTATGGTGGTTAAAATGCGACTGGTATAAATTGGTACTGCTGCTGCTTTCTTGGAACACAGTGAACTAATAAAATAATTGAGTTGTAAATTATGGATTTGTCTGGTTGCTCAATTAAGAATGTGGCATGCAAATTAGTGTCTTCATGCTATTAAAAATTGAAAGAAGCCCTATAGATGAAGTATAATTTTAATAACAAATCAGAAAGAAAAAAAAATCAAACTTAAAATCAGAATTTTACAGCTGTAGTGCTAGAATTTTTTATCATTTTCACATAATTCGATGAGCAAATGATAAGTAATGATCATTTAAAATGTGTTCACCACAAAAAAGGACAACTTGTAAACATTTTAGAAGTGTTCTCCTGTGGGATTTTTTTCACAGAAAACATATTGATCAGGTTTTTATTTACTTTAAATCAGCTTTTTAACATTATAATCAGATGATTATAATATAAGGACAGTTGTATCACCCCCACTATTTTTTACTTCGTGGCCCTCTAAAAATGTCTAAATGAAATACATTTCAGAAAGCAAAAACATTTATATCATAGAAAATATATGTTCGAGTCAGTGTATGTACAAATTTAATTTTTAATGTATTTTTGAATGATGCAAACAAAAAGTAATCATGTATTCACCCATATATTAAAAATGTCATTTTAAGTATTTTTAGTTTTCTGAAGATTCTGTAGTTTTTTTTATTTTTTATCTGGTCCAGAAAAAAAAAATGCTTTTATGTACTACAAAATCCTGCTGTTGTCCTTTTCAGGACAGAAAGAAAGAAAATGTAGATTATAAATATGGTTTATTTGAAATTACAGTTCTTATTTATTAATAAAATAGAGCTCTTAAATGCTTAACTGTTTTATTGCATGAAATTACATGTTGACAAAGTGATGTCTGGAAAAGTTTAAATAGCATATGTCATTATATGATACTGATTAACGTATGACAGAAAATCATTCGTAGTTGCTGTAGTATCTAAATGGAAAGCCATTTTGGATGCCATAGATGTAACAGCAGTGAGTTCAGGAGGTCTCACACACTCCTACGTGCTTTAGGCTGACGTTCTTGTTACGATGCCTAAACAGAGAAGACCGGTTAGAAGAGGGACAAATACTGTTTGAATTGATGTAAAAAAAAATGTTGACTATGCCTTGTGCTTTTTTTTATAAAAGATATTTTGTCCTCATAATGAAAACATGTTTACTAAACCTTGAAAGGTTTGTAAATAATTGATTCAAAACTGACATCTGGGCTTAGCCTGAGATTTCTCACATCTGTTGCCTCCGCTTTCTCAAAATGCTGGATTTACATTGCACAAATGTTCAGTGTTACACATTGCTCACATACTTGCTCTCCCAGTGTAGCATGCACTCATTGGAGTATGTGACTTCATCATCTCCACACACTGGATTGTACTCACGAGTACATCCAAAATCAGGAACATTGTTGTCCTATTATGAAGATATCAGAAAGATTCCCAAAATAAAACCAAATATCATGATTATCATGATCCCATTTTACTTGATTATACGCTACTGTTTTAAAAGTTTGGGGTCAGTAAATTTGATTTTTAAAGACATTAATAATTTCAAACAAGGCCACATTAAATTGATCAAAAGTGACAGTAAAAACATTTATAATGTTACAAAAGATTTCTATTTTAAAATAAATGCAAAAAAATTATAATCATCAAAGAATCCTGAAAACAATGTGACAGTCTCCATAAAAACGTTTTTTAACATTAAACAAAATAATAATAAATATTTCTTGAGCACCAAATCAGCATGATTACTGAAGGAACATGTGACACTAAATACTGGCGTATTGAAACATTACTGTTTTTACTGTAGTTTTGTTCAAATAAATGCAAACTTGGTGAGTATAAAAGACGTTTCAAAAACATAAAAAATTTGAAATAGTTACTGCAACATCTGGTAACTTTAAAATGACTTTTTTTTTACTTTAACTTACCTCGCTCTGTTGTGTTTCTGCCACTGTGGAAACAGTATTGAAAAAAATGCATATTATTATGAGAAATGAACCAGTAAAGGCACTATTTTTTCCCTGTTGAAATTCCAGACAAGACTTAGATAAAAAAAGAAAAAAGTGGCTAAGCAAGTTTTGTACTTTCTGTTCAACCTATTGTATGTTTCTTTTTAATAGCAGGTACTTTACGTATTTGTGCTCCCTCTCTTTTTTCTCTCTCCCTTTTGTTATAATCTTTGTCATTTAAAAAAAACAAACAATTAACTTCCTTGAGTTTAATGTTCTTGAGTGTATTTGCATAGATTAAAGGGATATATTTTCCTACAATGCTTCAAAATAGGTTGTGGTCAGAGAATCAGGCTGGATAAAGGATAACTAACCCTATATCAACAATTCATCTTTTGGATTCTGGCTTGCTTCTGTCCATATTTTCTCTTTTTTTGAAAACGCCAAAAAGTCTGGCCCACTAAGCAGTATCCCAGTTCTCATCAGTGTCATATGTCAGCTATCATGGATCTCTACAACATGGACCCATTCCAAAATATCACAAAATGGGTCCGTCTGGGTCAGTGAATAATGGCTCTAAAGAACAAAAGTTTTATCTTGTGAGCTGTAACCTTATCATGTGTGGATTGTGTGGAGCAAACAATGATGTAAAAGTCACCATCTATATGTTAAAGAAACATTGTGTATCTCAAACATGACACTTATTATTATGACACATCAGTGTCACATGATGTATTTTAAAGAACAGTAGTAGCCTGAGGTAGGTATAAATCTGGATTTGGTTTTAATTAAGATACTTATTACACAATATTCACACTTGATTGTATTTATGTACCTTAAAATGCCAATTTTGATACTTACCAGAGAGGTAAAAGAGAACAGAAACGCAGATCAGGATAGCAAACTTCATGGTCACTGTCGTCGTGTGAGTTGAGAGTGGGAAATTCAGCAGGTGTATCTTTGTATCCGGGGCTCTGTAGTTATATAGCTTTTGAAATTACCAACACTCCTCCCTCCCTCTCATTGTTTCTGCCTACCCAGAAAGAACCTGACGGGTGACATTCATGCAATGGTCCACAAACAATGACTAAGGGCATTTGGGACTAAGGTCATTTGTTTGTGGTTTTTAGATTAGAGAAGTCTTCGTCAACAAAGTGCATCCTAAAGAAACTGCTTCTGCTTCTTACTACTTATCCTGACTTTTTAATAAATAGAAATAGCAACAGAAAGCCGTACTTACAAGCATAAAGTCCCTTTTGTCCACGAGAAGAGCAAAGCTGAATAATCAGATGTCTAAATAAAGACCTCTTTTTACAAACAAGACGTCTAACTTCATTAAAATGCAAAATGTTTGTTGCAAAAAAAGGATGGCTCGTTACCTATAATTGTTTTCATAGTCAGTAAATGCCTCGTTTTCAAAATCTGCATGGGCTTCACATATGCAGTAATTGCTCATTTGCTTTATTTTGCGAATGGCCTCCTATCAGTTTGGGATGCTTTTGTTTTTCTGAATGGGGTTTTTGTAGTGAGTTGTGGTAAGTAAAAAAAACAAGACTAGAAAAAAAAACACAAAACTTTTAATCAGCAAAGATGCATTAAATTGATGAAAAATGACAGTAGAGACATTTATAATAAATATACAGTGGGTACGGAAAGTATTCAGACCCCCTTAAATTTTTCACTCTTTGTGATATTGCAGCCATTTGCTAAAAATCATTTAAGTTAATTTTTTTCCTCAAAGTACACACAGCACCCCATATTGACAGAAAACACAGAATTGTTGAAATTTTTGAAGATTTATTAAAAAAGAAAAAATGAAAAAATGAAATATCACATGGTCCTAAGTATTCAGACCATTGCTCAGTATTTAGTAGAAGCACCATTTTGATCTAATACAGCCATGAGTCTTCTTGGGAAAGATGCAACAAGTTTTTCACACCTGGATTTGGGGATCCTCTGCCATTCCTCCTTGCAGATCCTCTCCAGTTATGTCAGGTTAGATGGTAAACGTTGGTTGACAGCCATTTTTAAGTCTCTCCAGAAATGCACAATTGATTTTAAGTCAGGGCTCTGGCTGGGCCATTCAAGAACAGTCACAGAGTGTTTGTGAAGCCACTCCTTCGTTATTTTAGCTGTGGGCTTAGGGTCATTGTCTTGTTGGAAGGTTAAACCTTCGGCCCAGTCTGAGGTCCACTCTGAGAGCACTCTGGAGAAGGTTTTCGTCCAAGATATCCCTGTACTTGGCCGCATTCATCTTTCCCTCGATTGCAACCAAGTCGTCCTGTCCCTGCAGCTGAAAAAAAAAAACACAGCATGATGCTGCCACCACCATGATTAACTGTTGGGACTGTATTGGACAGGTGATGAGCAGTGCATGGTTTTCTCCACACATACCACTTAGAACTAAGGCCAAAAAGTTCTATCTTGGCCTCATCAGACCAGAGAATCTTATTTCTCACCATCTCACAACTCCATGCGGGCTTTCATGGTCTTGCACTGAGGAGAGGCTTCCGTCGGGCCACTCTGCCATAAAGCCCCGATTGGTGGAGGGCTGCAGTGATGGTTGACTTTTCTACAACTTTCTCCCATCTCCCGACAGCATCTCTGGAGCTCAGCCACAGTGATCTTTGGGTTCTTTTTACCTCTCTCACCAAGGCTCTTCTCCCACGATAGCTCAGTTTGGCCGCACGGCCAGCTACAGGAAGGGTTCTGGTCATCCCAAACGACTTCCATTTAAGGATTATGGAGGCCAAAGTGCTCTTAGGAACCTTAAGTGCAGAATACATTTTTTGTAACCTTGGCCAGATCTCTGCCTTGCCACAATTCTGTCTCTGAGCTCTTCAGGCAGTTCCTTGGACCTCATGATTCTCATTTGCTCTGACATAAACTGTGAGCTGTAAGGTCTTATATAGAAAGGTGTGTGGCTTTCCTAATCAAGTCCAATCTGTATAAGCAAACACAGCTGGACTCAAATGAAGGATAGAACCATCTCAAGGATGATCAGAAAAAAATGGACAGCACCTGAGTTAAATATACGAGTGTCACAGCAAAAGGTCTGAATACTTAGGACCATGTGAAATTTCAGTTTTTCTTTTTTAATAAATCTGCAAAAAATGTCAACAATTCTGTGTTTTCTGTCAATATGGGGTGCTGTGTGTACATAATGAGGAAAAAAAATTAACTTAAAAATTTTAGCAAATGGCTGCAATATAACAAAAGTGTGAAAAATTTAAGGGGGTCTGAATACTTCCGTAACCCACTGTATATATATATTGCTGTTCTTTTCAAACTAATTCATCAAAATAAACTAAAAAAATCTTAGAAACCAATATAAGCACCCAACTGCAACATTGATAATAAGAAGAAAGTTCTGAGGGCCAACTTAGATGATTTCTGAAGAAAATTTGACACGAAGGACGGCAGGAAAAGTGCTAAAAATAAGCTTTGCCATCAAAGGAGTACATTTAAAAAGATATTTAAATAGAAAAGTTTTTTTTTAATAAACATTTATAAATTATTGCAATACTACTGTTGTAAAATTTGTACGGCTTCACAGATACAGTCATAACTAAATTGCTTTATTTGGTTGAGGCCTCCTATCAGTTTGGGATGCTTTTGTATTCTGAATGTTGTTTTGTATAGTAAGTTATGATAAGTAAATCTATGTGTCAATCTTGTCATGAAACATCCATCAGAGATAGGTAATAATCATCAGTCGATGAGTAGTCAAACAGAACTTAAAATAAGTATGCTTAAGCGGGAAATTGATTGAAATGAATGAAGCCTTTATTGTCATTGTATTTTTCTGTATACAACGAAAATTAGGAGCACTACTCCTGACTGGTGTTAGAAAAACAAACATATAACCACAGACAATAAATACTATAAGACTGTACAGTACAATTTTACAAGTAAATATTTGGTTTTTTTTTTTTTTTTTTTTTGTTTTTTTCAAACAGTTACTGAGTCCTGGTATTCACAATCGAGTAAAGTGACCATTTATAGTATTGCACGTTGGCCTTCACCTTGATATGCACAGTAAGTTTATACAAAAGTACAATTTAAATGGAATGAGTAACTGCGGTGATTTAGTGACTAGATTGCACATTGACATATAGTGTATATTATTGCACATATTATTGCACCTTTTCTGCAGATATAGTGTTCGACATGTGCAATAACTTGATTGAGAAAAATCTTTAAAGAGGTATTTCATTCAAAATCATTTAGCCTATTCACCCTTATGTTGTCCTAAACCGTTATGACTGCCTTCTCTTTGAAGACCATTATGAGTAACCATTATTATTTGAATGGAATCTTTTGTTCCATACAAGAAAGCGAATGATGACCGAGAATGTCATTCTGTCTTAAAATCACGTTTTGTGTTCTGGAAGAAAGACAGCCATACAGGGTTGAAAAATCATGAGGGTGAGCACATGACGACTAAATGTACTTTTCTGTTGAACTATGCTATGCCGTTACATTATTAGCAGGATCTCACTAGGTGGCATCAGTGAACCATGAAGCGCAGGCCGCGCAGTCATCTGTGCGAACTATTTATATGGTGACAGATATTCAAATATAAAAGAAATCCTGTGAGGAAATATCCCACAAATTGCTCTAATAAGATGACACAAATGTAAGACCGTGACAGTTCAGTCGTGTATTAATAATATGGTATGCACACCACATTTGTACTAATTTCGGAGTCATAGTCCTTGAGTATAAATATATAACCTTAATTTAAAAGAACATAAGTAGGGCACTACTTCCCCAAATTCCCCTGCGCGTTCCCGCAGCCCCACTGACGTCACGCGCGAACCCCTCCCCTGCCCGCGGCGGCGCGCTTTAGCGCGGTCTCGCTGCTCTCTTCAGATCAGCAGAATCTGTTCAGCTCGAGACGGACAAGATGGCGAAGTGAGTGGGTTGCGCTTTGAACAGAAAGCAGCGACTCACACAATTCCTTCAACCTTAAAACGTCGGTTGCCTTGATGTACGGTCGAATAGGCTGGAAAGCGCGTCTTTAAGAAGAAAAGTCGCCCCTCAAAGCGAGGTGATTTGAAGAGAGCGTCGAGGACACCGACTCCTCCGTGTCCTTTCAGGCTAAGCTGCTAGTCAGCTATTCTGGGAATTGCTCGAGAAAAAACAGCCTCAACCTCAGGGGAAATAGTGTTTTACTTAACTGTCGAGACAATTAATCTCCTCTTGAAACCAATGTCCGTTATCACCTCAATTTCGTCGTTGTGAGTTGTTAAGGACACGGCTAGTGAGAAAGACTCGCTTTTAGGCTAGCTAGCGTTGTTTCTACTGGACGGAAGAAGAGAGAGGGCAGCCTGAAAACCTCACCCGTTCACACAGTTTCAGAGTACTTCTCGGATTTTAGGACATGGCCAGCAGCAGTGGCTCTAAAGCCGAGTTCATAGTCGGTGGGAAATACAAGCTCGTTCGGAAAATCGGATCTGGATCCTTTGGTGACATTTATTTGGCAATCAACATCACAAATGGAGAGGTAAAGATGAAATGGATGTTTAATTAATGTGGTGAATGACTGGGCTAAGAAGATTGAGGGGTTTATACATAGGTCCAGCTCATCACATCTGATGACCAGGACACAATTCATATGGTCATCGAAAAATATAGTTCACGCAGCCTTGAAAGGTTACCATATTGTAATATTTGGATGACTTAAATGTGTTACTATTTGGGGGAGATAAAGCAGCGATGTTAATGCAGATTTGAACAGGTACAGATGTTTTCCCCGAAGAGTAAAGGATCTTGTACTCTCAAATATTAAACCAATATTCAGTGTCTTGTAAACGATCTATATGTAAGTTAGCAGATAAATGATGGTCTTAATTTTGAATATTTTCAGGAGGTAGCTGTGAAATTGGAATCACAGAAAGCCAGACACCCTCAACTTCTGTATGAAAGCAAGTTGTACAAAATTCTCCAGGGAGGAGTCGGAATCCCACACATCAGGTGAGTAACGTTACAGATGTCTGATTATTATACGGGAAATTATAATGGATTTTGATTAGATGGGGTAACGTTAGCTGGACTCGTTTGATCTGGATTATAGACTAGCGTGAGATCGAAAGCAACGGGTCGAGTACAAAGTACACGCCAACTACGCGTAATATTTCTCTTAAAAGGTAATGGTTTTAGTGAACATGGATATGAGAATGGGATGGTCTAATATATATATATATATATATATATGATTTTACACTTATGATAGGTTGTTCGACAGGCTAACTAGCCCGTTCGTTAGCGTTTCTATGAGCCGCGCGAATGAGCAGCGTTTTTAAATGTCTTTAAACACGTTACGTGTTCTCTATGATATAGTATAAGGAACTTTAATTTATTAGTTTTGAACACGAAGTGTGTGTTTATGCGTTGCTGAGTAATGAGTAAGGAGCGAGTGGGAAATGGCCGCTGCTCTTTTGTTGTGTTTGTTCAACATGTCCTCCCTCTCGATCAGAAAATGGCGGATGAGGGAAAACAAGTTTCAGGGCCTGGTGAGACTGCTGCTCTCTTCTCAAGGTGACTGAGCCATACGAGCGCTGCTATTCGTGTCAAAATAGTCGTTTGTTTTATAATATAATCTGTAATTGTATACAAGAGCTAACCATTGACAAGGAAGCTTTCAATAACTGATTCTATATGCACATTTAAATAAAACGCAGTCCCTGTTTTGGTTTCGCAAGGAAAAGGTAGAGGTTGTCACGTATGTTTTTTGATTTGCATGTTATCATTGAACGTAAATAACGCCATACGTTTTACATTCTGATTGCAGAAGAGGTCTACTGGTTAAATTAGTGTAAAGATTTGTATTTGCTATTTCCTCATGCTGATATGTTTGTACTTTCTTTAAAAAATAGTTATTGATGATGTGGAGTACATACCAGTTTTAACCCTTATCCTGGGATATTGATTTGCCTGGGCTGGTATATGACTTTGTGTGAAAACCTAAACCATTTTTATCTAAAAGTTACATTGTAGTTTGATGTTAGAAGGTTGCAACCCCAAACGGTTACATGCTATATTCATAACAGAAATTGTGAAATTAAAAATAAAAGCAATATTTCAAATATTTTCAAGTTTAATTAACCTGACGATGTGATGAGCCTTTATCTGCTTTCAGAGTTTTTTAAAAATGTTATTTATGAACCTCCACTCTTGGCTGTTTCTACCTGAAATACTGTGGTAACTGTATATTAAAAATTTACTTTACTGCAGATTTCAAATCGATAAGAGATAGCAGCTTGGTTTATAAAAAAAAAAAAAAAAAAATTGACGTATAATTCAGTTTCCCACAGGTCCAAAATAGGGCTGCACGATAAATCGCATGCGATATTTAATGTGCATCTTGTTAGGAAAGCCGGTTTTGTAAATCTCCCATCACGTGCATGCTTTCACATGGAGCAGCATTTACTACACAGAGCCGTTGTTCACTGACGAGCTGCGCTAAACCAAAATATGCTTGTGGTGGACCGTGGAAAAGGCTGGCACTATATCCTGGCACAAAAATGGTCTAGCTACTACATGTGGCAGACAACAAATAAAGTGATCTTTAACACTATTTTGATTTAGTGAAAATGATTAAAAGTTGTTTCTATTAATATATGTTTACATTAACATTTAATTTATTTAGCAATGAGTCGCATGACCAACTTGTGCCTAACCTGCATAGGGAAATGTTATGTCCTTGCGTGAGATTCCAGATTGCTTGTATTTCAGTTGAAATGACTGGAATTTGCCTGCGAAATTTCACCAGACAGTGGTAAATGTGACCGCACCTAATTTCATCCAACATTTCAAACCATATTGCTTGCTCTATATGGTTTCTTTTCCTAAAGTTGCCATAAATGTTTTTTTAGCCATGATTTTTATTGCTCATTATTTGCTAATTTCGATGTAGGCCGTAATATATCATTTAGTAAACTAATCCAGCTATTAGAAGGTTTTCTTAGGTAATATTAGTATAAATACAAAGGCCCTGCCTTTGCCATCAATTAACTGCCATTGCAGATAGCATTAGAGTGTCCACTTCTATGGCATCTCATGCTGACGGCAGCTTGGCTGATTAGAAATCTGAACTCTTAGACCTTAGCTAGTTATTTAACCCTGTGCAGTTAAGAGTTGGGTAACTCCTGTCATGGATGGATGGATTTACCAAACACTTTAAGGACAAGACCAGATGCAGCCTTTAGTTATAACTAAAAGTATATCATATTAAACTCATTTCTAGTTTAACTCTACTGCTTTTAAGCTATGTGTAATTTAGGTTCTACACAATGACTGGATTGAATGCAGAAATTTTTTTTTATTGACTACCTACTTAACTACTTTTTTTTGGTGAAAAAAATGGTTGTGATTTTCCTCATAATTGTGCGCCACTTTGGCTTGAACTTGTTTTTGGTGAATGAATTGAAGTTTCCAGTAGAAAGGATGCCTAAAAGTAATGGTTTCAGTTGCTGGTACTAGAGCTGGGAAAACCTGCCATACAAGATCTCCCTCCCCCACACTCCCTAAAACCACTCACTGTCTTTGCTAATGAAAGAAAAGAGTTTTGTGTGCTCTTCAAAGTCTTTTATGTAAGCTCAATCACAGGAAATTGTCTACTTGCGTTATTTAAAAATGTGTATACTTTTACACCAACACCTCTGTCACTAAATACAAGGCAGTTTATTAAAGTTAACATGTTCAGGCAAACTACACCGTTTTGTTCAGCGTTCCCCTTAGTTTTGCTTTGAAAAGAGGAAATGAGTGTCCCACAGAGGCCTGTAGTTTCCGTAAGCAAGAGATTGCTGTTGATATGAACTAATGTAAGCATTGTGTATGCGAGCATGCTTGTAAAACGTGAGTTGTTGTATTTTTTATTTTTTTTGTTAAATTCATAGTAGGCCTATACATTTACATTAGTTTTGGTTTAAACTTAAGGGGAAATGTTAAAAACTTTGACTTTTCATTATTTCTGCTGGTGTTTTTTTTATTCTAGGATGTCGCTAATTAGGCTTTTTTTACTGTTTTTTTTTTTTTTTCTTTCCGCTAGACGGTGATACCGGTGTTAAGCCGCAACGGCGGTTGTGTCACTTGCCCACCGCGGCACCGACCCCCACCGTCGTTTTGATTTTTTATAGTAATAAAAATAATTTAGTTCAGTAAAAGAACAGACACTACAATTAAAAACTGAATGCTCAATGGAGCGTGCCGAACGACAGTCGCGTCACAGATCAGATTTAATTGATCCAGTGAGGAGAGTGAGTCGAGCGGACTGACAAGAAGAGTGAGGTGAGACAGACAAGACGATGGCGAATGATTTAGTTTCGAAACGAGATGCAAAAGCGCCTGTTAAGCAAATTGTGAAAAAGCACGCGTGGACTTTTGCTGTTTATCTAAAGTGATTTTGTTTTGTTTTTAACATTTGTTTCTTATTTAATTGGTTCCACATTGTGTGCTGATTTTTACTTTATTTAAAATTTATTTAATTTTTTTTATATCAAGGTGTATGCCGTGCCTCCAAGCTTTCTTACTCGTTTTGCTAATAAACGTTCCAAGTTTCTTATTTATTTGGTTATATATTATACATGTTTACTTAGCCTATTTCCAGTTTTGTATACCTATTTAAACTGTATGTAAGTTATTTGTTATTTTATATTAGGCCTAGCCTGCCCTATAGCATGGTGTATTTTTATTTGTTTAGTTAATAAAAGTTCTATGTTTTATATAAACGCTAAAGTGAGTTTGACGTTGTATTTTGTTGTTGCAACAAACGAACAATTGCTTTTACGCCGAATTGCCGCTGTTTGAAAGTGAAAGTAAAATGCGCACGCAGCTTTCACAAGCTATGTAAAAGCGAGGAAAAGAGGGAATGCCCCACCCCCGCGGTGATACCTGTATTATCCGTGTTGTCACACGTCGATTAACCGGTGGGAAAATTTCCTCACCGTCACAACCCTATCGCTAACAGGGGTGTGCGATATTGACAAACGATATCTCGATACTTTCTGGGATTTTATTCGATAACAATAATTAGACTATATTTTGCTGAGTGTGTCATTGTGCTGATATCTTAAGGACTACCATAGACAGCGGACTCCTAAAGTTTATGATATTGTGTTGTGCTCATATTCTGTGTGGTGGACGTCTTAAGAACTGATCGAAAATTTCTTCTGAAGATTATGAAGATGGCTGTCTACACAATGATACTATAGAATTATAATCAGTGATGCTGTCTACACTGGATGCGGCGCATGATAAATCCCTGACAGAAAACTGCTGCTGCATTTTATGTCGTATTGACTAGGGATGCACGATATATCGGCCACCATATCGGTTTCGGCCGATAAATGCTCATTTTTTCTGTTATCGGTATCGGCCCGAAAAGAAAATTTGGCCGATATCTTTAAGCCGATAAATAATGCATTATTTCCTTCAAAGACACTTCAGATGCGCGCTGTTCGTTTGCAGCCTTTCGTGCAATTGTACGTTGTAATATTGTGATTATTTGATGTATATCTGATTTATCTAATATAGAATGCGTTTGGTTAAGTTAAAAGAGCGCTTCAGTTTACAGGTGATACACTCAAACAGCAGTGCACAACATTAATAACTATGATTGGGAAAGTCGTGTATATAACGTTAAGAAAACTTCTTATAATAAAAACGTGGAATTCTATGGGGTATTGCCGTTTTCAGCGCGTTGTTAGGGAAGAGGCATCCACAAGGATCCACATTCGGGGGTGGGGGGCGGGGGGGGAAACTATAGCACGCAATAACGCATCATTTTGTACATATATAAGTTGTAATATTCTGTTTATGTTGTATTAATATTAATCTCGGGATGCATTTCCTTGAATTAATAAGCTGCCAGCAAAAAGCTTCAGTTTACCGTATTCATTCAGCTCTTCAGCTCTTCAGCTTCAGCACGAGCAGCTCAAATGGCTGCTATTTAAAAAACAGTGGTATTAATTTGTTACTTGCTGTGGGTTCAGTTTTTGATGTTTAAACTCATTGATACATTATTAATATAACAGCCACTTGTAGTTTTTTCTATGATTATTTCATCAGCAATATGGTAGTATTAAAAATATTTAATATTGTAGTGCAGAGGCGATTCCGTTTTGATTCTATGGCGCATCATTTTGATTCTTTTACACGTGTAAATGATGTCATGACTTGTTGCATGTTATTTATGCATTATTTTATTGTGAGGACTTTGTTGTGAGGGGACTAAATTTGGTAATGGCGAGTAAATTATTTTACAACATACATACGTTCAATATTATTCTTTTTATTAGGCTGCTTATGTTGAAGTGGGGGGATGTGGTTTTTAATGCCGAGAATTTTTTGTAATCAGGTCTCATTAGGTGGTTGTTTTAGGTTTTATAACAATTTGGATATAGATTTATCGCCCAACATATCGGTTATCGGCTTTCAAATAAAAAGAGTTATCGGTATCGGCCAAAATTTTCATACTTGTTGATAGAGTGTTATGTGTGTTTTTATTTTTGTAGTCTTTTTTCAAATTTTTTTTTTTTTTCATTAATATTTTTAAACAGTGCGACATTTGTCCGGTCCAGGAACTAGTTTTACAGGACTTAGCTGTGTTGTCATTGGAGTTAAGGTGACTTTATTTCGGTGTTACTCAATTTACGAGAAGAAACAAAAGCAACCTTGGCGTCCGATCGCAAGCCTTACGCTCCTGATTTCTCTCCAGTGTTTTTCTGATTTGTAGAAAGCTTGATTTTTTCGATATGTACACGGGTCCTTTGCCTTAAACCTTCTTTTGTTCGCAGACGTTTTTGAAAAGATCGCTTATTTTGATTTCCCAAGTGTTCTTTATCTTTGCCTTTAATTTTGATCAAAGGCTATGTAAGAATGTGTTTTTGATATATTAAACATTATAGTTAGGGTGTTTTTATTATACTGTTATTCGAAATTATCTGAATAATAAAAAAAAAACTTTAAATGTGAAATGAAAATTGCCGGCAGGTGGCAGTGTTTTTTATAATGTCACTGTTTAATAAGTGAGTCCTTGCGATTGAACCAAATCATTTAAATGTTTGATTCATTCAGGAACGAAACACCGTCATGTTGCTCGGAGACACAAAACAGCGCTGTGGCTGTATTCTGAATTATTTTTGTTGGAGAAATAGAGAAAAACAGGCAATATGGTGTCTAAAAAGCAAGTCTCTTAATTAACTTCTTGTTTACTGAACTGTTGTAAAAAAAAAATCAATATTACATTTGTAATCATGGTAATTTTTGGAGAAAAAAACGGCACTCTTCATGTGAAATTTAATAACTATATGAAATTATTGGATTAAATTATTTTTGGTGAGTAAATTTTTTTTTGTTGTCACATTTTATCTTGATGTTTTGTGATAGATTATTCTAAAGCTTTTTTTTTATGTTTAGTTTTTATTGTGTCTGAATCATGCAGTGAAAGAAGATTAGTTATTGTTTTTTTACAGTGCTCTATTGGAATGCGCACTCGTAGACTTCAGGTAATGTATGCGTGCGTGCACTCTGTAGGGGTGTTTTGAAAGGTTTTTGCAAAATATTCGATAATGTAAAATCGCACTTTGTTAAAATGATTACAATATTATCGCAGATTATATATGTTCCGCACACTCCTAGTCGCCAAGACTTACACAATTGTGAATATACATGAAAAGGCCTAAAAAGGAGACTCTCTAGCATGATGGTTGCTTGGTGAGTGCTTTAGCAATGTGTTCACTAAATGTGCAACTCTTTTGAACCTCCACCTGCTAAGTTGTGTATCTGAGTCCTTGTTGTCAAAGTTGCAATATTTGTAAGAGCCACTTAGTTGATTTTGTACATACCATAAACAATTTAGCACTGTCCCCATATTCTACTTTTTTTGTCCTGAAGGGGGTCAACCACTCTGGAAGAGTGTGTCTAAAGTGGTTGGTCAAAGACTAGTCTAACACAGGTTATATAGTTGTTACTGCTGACTATAAACGCAGCCATGTCACCAAGCTGGATATATTGGATGCCATTGCCGGCAGGGTGTGCCTTGTAACTCCGACACTTCCTTAACTGATAAGATTCATGCTTTTTAATGGCTCAATATAACTTAGTCAGCTATGCCCAATTTTAATAGTGTTTTAATTGTAATTTGCTTGTGCTAAAATCTCATCGTGTAAACTTGAGCAAAGTGTCATGCATCACTGAATTGATTTAAAGGATCTGCTCTTTTTGAGGGAAGCACAGCTTTCATCGTTTTCATGCTTTTCTAATAATTGTCAGGCAGTCTTGAGTTGTCATCTGTTGGTGTTCATCAATCATGTGATGCTGTTTTTCAGGTGGTATGGCCAAGAAAAGGACTATAATGTTCTAGTGATGGACCTGCTGGGGCCAAGTCTGGAGGATCTCTTTAACTTCTGTTCCCGCAGATTCACAATGAAAACTGTCCTAATGCTTGCAGATCAGGTAATGAATGGTTAATTCAGGCTTGTAATAGCAAACATTGGATGGTCTTGTGGCACTATCTTAACCTGGTTGTTTTGCTTCCACAGATGATCAGCAGAATCGAGTATGTGCACACAAAAAATTTCATCCACAGAGATATCAAGCCAGACAACTTTTTAATGGGTATTGGCCGTCACTGTAATAAGGTAAACTCTCACTATTTCTTTATTTACGTGAGAGACAGTCAAGATTTAAATATTTGACAGATTTAAAAGTGACATGGAGGATTGACTGAATAAAACTGCAGATCACTAAGGGTTCCTGTTACATTGAGATTCACATGGAAGAACACTGGCTTGAGAGCCTGTGATTGTTACGTTTGATGTCGCTCTGCTGATTTGGGATAGCTGGGTTCGACAAAGATTATTTGGTGGGAAATCATAGGAGCAGATAATTAAAACCGCATTGAGTCCTTAGACACAATGTTTACAGCTTAACTTGTCAATGGGTTGAGAATCACCTCACGGTTGGGCTGTGGACATCTGTGGACATGGATTATATGTCTTTCACTCCTCAAATGGAACTTGTGCATGATATGTGACTTGTGGTTGTTTTTATTTTTTTTATTTCTCCCTTCGACAAAGAGCCTTTGAAGTGCTTTGCACCGTTTTATTTCTCTATTCAAATGTACAGAAGTTGCCTGATTTGTATTTTGTTTTGGATAACTCGTAATTTTGAGCCCTTGCAGACAGGCAACATTTGGCAAAGTTAAAGCATCATGTGCAAAATAATACAATGACTTACAAGTACAAGCTCTGATGGTCGTCTAACAGTTCAGATCAGTTTCCACTACAAATTCTGGTACTTTTTAGTACTTCAGTGAAGCCTGTATTACCATTTTTGGCAGTGCTGTCTGGAATAAATGTTTACCATTGTGTGTCTGTGTGAATGCCAGCCTCAAGCTTTTATTTTGATACACATGAAATTGTCACTTTTTTCACTAAAACTCTGGATGCACACGCTCTGCTTTGGATGTGTAGCTGTCGACATCCACCCTGGAAAAACAATTGTAGTTAAGAATGCAGTGAACTCAGCTGACGGGAAGATCTGATTTAGCTATTGCTTCGCAAATGCACTCTCTTTTGGTGAGGAATCAAAAGGCCTGTTCTTTTGCATTATTCACTGCTCTCTGCTTACATCTCTCATACGATCATTAACACTCTTGATCCAGCCCCCAGTAAAACTTTTTTCAAGATTAACAATCTTAACTTGGTGAAAAAGTAAAGCATGTGGACATCTTGACCAAGAATGGTGCAGGCCAACAGGTGACATCAGTTCCACACGAGAGTCAGTCTTAAAATGGAATTGTTTGAGAGGCAATTGCTAATGCTTCATGTAGTGATATTTTCCTAGAGTTACTTAGAAAGATGAGGTCCAAACATTCCTTTATTTAAAAGAACTACGTTTGCAGCGTACTTTAAGTCTGACATATTCTCCTCACACAGTCCCCCACTCTCGTGTCACAATGCGGATAACCGTACTCAGCTCCGCACCATTGTTAACTAATGGCTTGTTTTGTTGCTTTACCCTGGGCTGCTGTATTGAAATCTCCAATGTCACTTCCACCGAAGCTGTCCCATCTTGTCTTTTGTAACTAAACTGTTTTTGCAATAACATGCAGGTTAAGTCATGCACCTCTTAAAACTGCACGCTTTTTTTTATGTTTTGTTCTTCAGAGCTTCATCCCTACCTGATTTGGCCTCTCCACGCCAAAGTTTTCTAGCCTCTTCCTTACTGTAGGTGGTCCAATGATCTGTCAAACACGAAATGCAATATTTATCAATCACAAGACTTTTAAAGGGGTGGGGCTGAGTTTTGGTGTTGCATTTCTCAAAGTTTCTCATGCCTAATTTTAAAACAAGTGCCCATTGTAGTGAATGGCCATTAAAGTTTGCTCTTCTTAACCCTAGTTGTGCCATTTGTCTCATTCGCTTCATGCTAAGGTGGGCTTAGCTGTTAAATGCCATATGGCACAGCTAGTGTTAAATGCTGTTAAATAGTGTTATACGAATGTTTATGGATAAAGCCTTGGCAAAGTCAAAAAAGAGAATCAGGCTGGGGAACAATTGGTATAAATAAGATGAAGATCACTGGGTTGGGCGGCCAGAGGTGCCATGTACAGTTTGCCTCTATGGCTCGAAAACCGATGAGGCAAACGGGCCCTGCATTATATAGTCTGAAAAAACAACTATCGGCTAGTATCTGAGCCTGGGCTTATGGGAAGTCGTCTGCCATTAGCAGAGCCTCCTCTGAGTTTAAGCTAGGATGCTTGCTGGTGGATAAAGGATTGCCTTAGGCTTTCTCTTCCCCTCCCTCTGCTCCTCCTCGCGTTCTTTTTCTGAGCCTTGGTGTTGCCTGTCTGCGCTGGCCTTGTGCGGTTGTCAGCAATACTTTTGATGCACTGCACCCTCTATTGTCTGTTCAGTGTTTAGAATCTCCAGTGGGGAAGAGGAAAAGAAGCTTGGCTGTTAGTTCTTCTCAAGACCCATCTTTCTCAGGATTAAACCAGGTCTGAAACCACAACCACCTCCTAATAATCGGCCAAAATTCTTTTGATTTGGTTTAGTTTTTTTTGCCTTTTGAAATTCTTCTTCCTATTTAATTTTGATTTTCAACAATAACCATTAACGTTTGTTGGCATTAAACCAGACACACATGCTAAACAGAACTAGAGATTGAACTCCTAATCCAGATTGAAGGGATCTCTGTACAGGCGGGTGAAGGACTTGTCACTTCGAGAAGAAGTAGCTGATTGTTCTCAGTCCTAAGTCAGTTCTAAAATTATTCTTTCATCACATGATTCTTTTTTTTTTTTGTAAAAAATTTTTTAAACTTTATTTTCAAAGCTAGAATTGGCATATTTGGTGTAAGGGAATTAACGTTTCTATTTAAAGAGTTGTTGCTGATAGATAAGGCCCAGTGCTATTTGTAATCAAGGACTTTGTGACGGAATAATTTGATTGGCCAAGTTTCACTGCATTGGGTGCTTGTTCTTGTTACAGAATGCATCTTTCAGTTTATCAGCAGCACTTTTTGGTACCGAAGCTTGTCTTCCTGAACTGGCCAACATTGGAACATGCTGTCAGAATGTTGCTAGCCTGCAACCAAATTGCACAAGCCACGTGAAAATTGTGGCCTGGTATTAACAGGGTTGAACTTTTGAACACTGGTCTTCAAAAATTATTGCATGTTCTTGTATTCTTGAGATATGTGCTCATCTTTATTTAAATGTTCAGTTTAGCTTAGGGCTGGACGATATGGCCAAAATTTATATCACAATATATTTCTTAATTTCGGTCGATAATCGAAATCGTCATAAAATCGCGATTTGAGCACATGCGATTTCTAAATAGCTTTATAGCACGATTTTTCCATGTCCCCGACCTCCCGCAGTATGCTTTCCGTGAACTTGGCGCAACAAATCTAGTTCAACATCTGAGGCAATGCCACAAAGAGCTCTATGACCAATGCATGGCAAAAAAAATCCCTGGACACGGGATTTTGTTTTTCTGCCATATGTCTATTCTAGAGACATTTTGTTACACCTTTACTTAGTGATTATTTTGCCTTATGTCTGTTCTAGAGTCATGTTACAGCTTTTTGATAAAGCTCTAATTGGTTTTCTTTTGGAAATGTTTCAGATTCACACTGAATACATTAATGACTGTAAAGCATGTCTGTGTCTCAAAATCGTCATTAAAATCGAAATCGCAATAGGTTTTTTTTGTCCATATCGCACAGCCCTAGTCGATACGATATAATTCGATATCGATATGAACACTATTTTAAAAAAAAGCCTCATGAAAACTGCCAAGAACACCCACAACAGATATCTGTACCTACAAACTTCTGAAAAATGAATTTTCCAAGTCTATGAAACCTCCTCCTATAAAACTATATTAAGAAAAAAGGCACAAACAAATTAAGTTTCCTTATACAAACTATTCGGCTGACATACACTACAGTCAAAAGTTTGAATGGTAGATTTTTAAGTTTTAAGAGTCTCTTTGCTCACCAAGCATGCATTTATTTGAGCCAAAATACAGCAAAAACAGTAACATTTTTATTTTATAACATTGTTTTCTGTTTGAAAATATTTTAAAATTCAATTTATTCCTGTGATGCGCAGCTGAATTTTAAGCATCATTACTCCAGGCTTCAGTGTCAAATGATCCTTCAGAAATCATTAGAAATATGCTGTGTGCGGCTCAAACACATTTGATGAAACAGCGGAGTAAATTTTTTTCAGGTTTCTTTGATGAAGAGAAAGTTCAGAAGAACAGCATTTATCTGAAAATAGAAATGTTTTGTAACATTATAAAAGTCTTTACTGTCACATTTAATGCATCCTTGCTAAATAAAAGCATTAATTAAAAAAAATGCAGCGCTAAAATAAAATGTCTATAATTTCTCCCCCCCCCCCCCCCCCCCCCCAAAAAAAATTATACTGACTCCAAGCTTTTGAACGGTATAGTGTATAATATTACAAAAGCTTTTTATTTCAGATAAATGATGATCTTCAGATCTTTCTATTCATCAAAGAATCCTGAAAAAAATATATCAACTGTTTTAAATATTGATAATCAGCATATTAGAATGCTTTCTGAATATTTAAAATAACTGCTTTCAAATAGAAAGCAGTTCATTTAAATAGTAAAAATAATTCAAAATTTTACTGTTTTTGCTGTACTTTAGATCAAATAAATGCAGCCTTGGTGAGCAGAAGAGAATTATATATATAAAAAAAACATTAAAAATCTTTGTTCGAAAACTTTAGACTCGTAGTGTAGGCTGCTTATACTTATAGATTGAAACAAATGCGCTTCAGGCAGGATAAAGAATATGAAAAGTGCTCTGAGTTGCTGCAGAAAACAAAAATTGAGCAAAAACATGTTGCTAGAGATGGGCTTATTGAAAATGCAAATCATTCCTATGCCAGCAGGAGGCGCTTGTAGAGTGATCAAAACTAGCGGTTTCCCCAGTAATACAGCTGTGATCAAAGCAGCTACCGCTCCTGAACGCTACTTTTATAAGATAAAAATGAAAATGTCATCAAAACTTTTCTGAAGACAGTCGGGTCCCTTCAGAGATACATTCATGTAAAACACCCGCGCCGCGTTTTGATTGAAATGTGCAGTGTGCTCATGTTTATTCAACAAAATCAAACGCCACAAATATGTATGGGAAACACTGGTAATATATATCAGAAATGTGTTTAAAAATCATATCACCGTTATTGAAAAAAATTATATCGTGATACATATTGATATTGAATTATTGTCCAGCCCTAGATTAGCTAAATAAAATTAGATCTAACATTTGGTACTCAGCTCCTGGAATCAAAGATTGTTGGCGTCACAGCTATTTGTAGTCATCTTCAGAGCACTGTTAGGAAGTTAAAATGGCAAATTAATGTTTGCGTGGGTTTTTACAGTGATGGCCAAGTACTTGCACCTCCGGCTATTTCAGAGGAGAATGGCTCTTACATAATTTGAAAAAGTTTAAATCAGTTTGGCCAGAAAACCACTTCTTATTTAATGCTTCCTCTTTATCATTAAAGATTGTGGGTTCTTGATACTTTTAAGTCTAAACTGTTTTCCATTGCTGGGAGAGGTGCTCTTTGAGGCATCTTTGCTGCAGTGTTGTTTTCCAGGTTTTAAAAAATGTTTTTACACACAATTTAACAAGTTGTTGAACAAGGTAAATCATAATTATTTAAATGAATTTCTAGTAAGCTTTGGTTGTAGCTCTTTTCTCCTGACTTTGACCTCTAATAGAAGGGTCTAAGTGGAATTGCATGGTTGGTGTAACTAATTGTCTTGACAAGAGGAAATACGTTTTAAATCCCTGGTTGAGCCAAGCAAACAGTGGCACGGCTGAGTGGATATGTTACAATATGGCTGCTGCCTCAGTGGAAAAACCAGTTGGTTGAGGCACACCTTTAGGTGTATATGTGTGTGGGACAGGATCTGAGTGGCTTTCCATTAATGAGAATATTTCAGTCAATGACAGGCTCTTAGAGCTGACTCTTACATCTCTGCTTGGATAAAGGGTGTGATTCCTTTCCCAGTAAGCTTCACTTGCGTTGTAGACTCTGACCCCATCGCTTCATTGATTACAGCTGCTTGATGTATTGTTTTTGTTCTGAGGTCCAGGTAATAGGTCAGACAGCTCACAGGAGAAAGTTGGAAGAAAATGAAAAATGAATTTGTGAACTCAAGTTTTTTTTTTTTTTTATTGTTTTGGTTACAGTCAGTTCTAAAAATGAAATGTCTGTGCTTCTCTTTTTCAATTTATTTGTATAGTTGTTCCTCATCGACTTTGGTCTGGCCAAGAAATATCGAGACAACAGGACACGACAGCACATACCGTACAGAGAAGACAAAAATCTCACAGGCACGGCTCGCTATGCCAGCATCAACGCACACTTGGGCATCGAGCAGAGGTGAGCACTCCGGCACAGAATATTTATTACATTTTTGCTCATTGTGCTCCTGTCGGTTACAAATTTTAGTCAAATTATTCTGATAATAGTATTTGTAATGGTTTAAAATGAACTATTTTGACAAGTAGAACGTTCAAAGGAAAAGCATTTATTAGAAATGGAAATATTTTGGGAATTTAAGAAATACCTTTGTCACTTTATTTAATGTATACTTGAGGAATTATTAATTTATTAAAAAAAAAAAATAAATCTTACCAAGCCCTTAGCTCTCTGAAATCTTACAATAACAAGCAGCATCATAAATTCATGATCGTGACATTTTGTGATCTTAAGTGATTGATGGACTGTGCTTGCTTGCCCTTTACCAAAGGAGTGGCATGTCGGTGGTTAATTTAATTTAGGGATGGTTTACGCAATCACACCTGCTCATATTCTATGCACTACTTTGCATTTTAGATTATTTTCTTAAAGATCTGCCCTCAAACTTTTTTGGAAGTCGTCTTGCTTGATTTTGAATTTTATTTCATCTTAACAGTCGTCGAGATGACATGGAGTCGCTAGGATACGTGCTGATGTACTTCAACAGAACCAGCCTGCCATGGCAGGGACTGAAGGTAAGAAGTACAGATAATGCAGGTGTTTATTTTTTATTTTTATAAAGCTGGATTTTAGATGGGATCGCTCAGCATGTCTGAGACAGGTTTGTTGAACGTACTTGTTTCTTAGACACAGATTTATAGTTTTTAAGTGATATAATATAGGTTCATTTTGAAAAGCATGGCAATAACTTTTCTACACTGTGGTTTGAATGCAGGTTATATTAAGTATGGATGTTTGCTGCCGTTATGTGATTACAGCAGAATACTGCTCAATGTCTCTGAATATTATCATCTTTCTTTATTACTGTGGAGGGTAGAACCATAAAAGAATCAACTTAAAATTGCTAGGCAGCATGAAACAGGCCAACAGGTGGTGCCTAAAAAAGTGCTGTAAATCTTCTTTCAGCTGGTTTATTTATGGCCTCCAGCACTGTGGGATTGCACACTGATGGACAGCCAGTACCAGATCATAGTGTGCAACGTTTTCATTTTTGCCCACAGGCTGCCACAAAGAAACAGAAGTATGAGAAGATTAGTGAGAAAAAGATGTCGACCCCTGTCGAGGTCTTGTGTAAGGTATGTGAAATTCTACATCCTCACAGCAAGGCTTTTTAAAAGTCTGCACTCATACATTGTATGCGCATGCATGCTACAAAACCTCTGCTCAGTTTAAAGGTTGTGATGCTACAATTCTCAGGTTTCATGAAAATTGTCATCTCCAGAACATTCAAAACTTCTAAAAAGACTAACTGTATATCAATGTGACTAGAGATGCACCGATTGCCGTTTTCTTGGCCGATTCCAATTTTTATTTATTTTTTGTAAGTGTGACCTGCCTATACCGATTTTTGCCGATTCTAATTTTCTTTCCAAGAACTGTAAATGACAGCATATACAAACAAAAATGTATACTTTTTTAATGCAAAAAAACCAAAACATATATATATATATATATACACACACATACTCACACACATATACATACATTTGCATAATTAAGTTTAAAAATATATAAAAAATTACAATAAAAACATTACAATTCCCCCAATCTGGACAAAGTTACAGATGTTCTCTCACTTAAGCCGGGCTCACACTACAGGAGTTTTAAAATCCTAACCGATTATGAAATCTGGTTGCAACACACACACACAAGGAGAATATTTTCAGATTATCTTCCCTCAAATCTTAAACATGCACACACTACAAGATTTGAAAATCATAGTGCATCACACACTACAAGATATTAAGATCCCTCATGCCAGAGGGAGCGCCTCGCGTGATCTCACACAGCAGCTCGTCAGCAATGTTTACATATGTTAGCTAGCGTGCTAGCAGCTTTCTGCACTCACCCGGTATGTTCAAAACTGAGGCGATTTCACCCCAGCGCTTCTTTCTCCTTACGTTTGTGATACGTTTTCGACACATTAATACATACAGGCATTTTACTACAAAACGTCAAGAAGCCGTTTCCTCCGTCTCCAACGGAGCCGTACATCAGCTGTTTTGCGGTTGCGCATTGGCTGTGAAAGTACTGATGTAATCATATAGCCGTCATCATGACGATTTAAATCCTAAATATCAAACATGTTTGATATGATCGGGGCAGCCCCGATTTGTGTGCGAGCAGATCGGGAGGTGAAAGATTCATTACCAGATAATCCACGCCGAACATCGGGACCAATCGAGGTGCTGGACAAGATTTTTGCTCTGATTCTCGGGAGGGGAAAGTCAGGGCTAAATCGGGCTAAAAATCCTGTAGTGTGAGCCCGGCTTTAAACTTTTAAAAAAAAATAAATAAATAAATAAAGTGCTCTGAGGTAGAAATAATTTACTGGAAAGGATTTGCTGTAACAGATGTAATTACCCACTGTTTCTTAAGTTGTCATTTTTTCCCACTAACTTAATTAAATGTGTCATCTTTCACATCAAATTCTTACATTGTTTTCAATTAATTCAGTTAGAATAATAAGAAACTGTAGAGCTGTTACTATTCAAATGAAATCAGTATCAACAAACTCCATCTCTCCACTGCAGGAAACACAGACGCTGCATCTGAAGTGGCATTAGATGTATTTACACAGACTGTTTGGTGAAGCTGAGGTGCCATAAATGCATTTACACTGCAAAAATTTGAATGCATAAAGAGTTTTATAAGATTAATGTTTTAAATATTTTTTTAAACATACAAATAAGAAATGTTGGGAAAAATGTAATGAAAGTTTTAAATGAAACCAAACCAGTAAGTGGCGGCAAATGACTGTTTGAATGAATGAGTCATTTAGTCCTTTATTCAACAGATTCGTTCAAACGGCTGATTCATTCAGAAACAAGGCAAGTGACTACTGTCTTTATGAATGGGTTACTGAAACATTGACTCGCTTGATTTGTTCAAAAACGTGGATTCCTTTAGTAACGAAACACCGCTGTGTTGCTCGGAGACACAAAACAGTTCTGCTGTGGCTTTGTTTGGAACTAGAGGTCTGAATAGAATAGAACCCGAACAGAATTTTTGCGCCGCGGGATTAAATTCCCGGATAAAACGCGGTAGCAGTCGGTAACTGGTGGAATTTGAAAGGGAGCGGGCGGTCTAACAATATCCCATTCCCAACGTCCATTTAGAACAGCATATCTGCACTTTATTCTTATTGACCACCGGTACAGCCTGCACTTGGGAGTATGCACGCGCTGCACGCATGCTTTCTGCGTCACGTGTTTTATTTGCGAGGTCTGTACACAGAATGTGCATAACGATGCTCAGAGCAGGCTGTGCCGGTGGTAAATATACGGCCCTCAGACAGAACAGGCTGGTTGTCGATGAGTGATAGAGCAGAATAAGGATGGAGCCAAGTGTGGATGCGCTGTCCTTGAAGGACATTCAACTCGGTTTTGTTTATATTTTGCTTAGCCTATCATTTTAAATGACAGATGTCGTATTTATTTTCTCTGCGACACAGTTCCTACTGTTAACAGAAAAGTGTCAAACGAATTAAGTATTTTGACAAGACAAATAAAAATAGCTAATAGCGCTATTTTTGTACAACCTACATTATTTTTTTTCTCTCTCTGCGACACTTTTTAATATTGTGTTGTAAATGTTAAACGAATTGTATCCTGACAGGATGAATAAAAATATAACTTTTTTTCTTACTGTGTTGCATAAAATATTAAACAAATGGTGTCTCTTAAGATAATTCATATAAATTCAAGTCAAAGTTAATAAATTCAAGATGCTTGACAAGACGAGTAAAATAACATACAATTTTGTGCAGACTACACTTTTATTTGTTATTCGTTCGGAGCGGAAATTTAAATGAGATTCTGGAAACAAGATCTAAATTTAGTGGGAACGGTCGGGTTGGGAAGAAAATTATTCTAAGAGGACAGCGGGTGATCAAAGAGTGAATATATAGCGGGAGCGGGTTTGTGCAGAATATAACCTTGCGGGAGCTGGACTAAAAAAATAGCCCTGTGCAGACCTCTAATTGGAACTATTTTCATCAGCGAAATTCAGCATAAACAGTCAATATTGTGTCTAAAATGTAAGTCACTTAATTTTAACTTGTTAATTGAACTACTATTGTATAAAATCACACTGCAATAGTGTTGAAACATTTTGGTAGTGCAATGTTGCGTACCTAAATCATGTATTTCTTTTTTTACTATCGCAGTATGCATCTAATTTTTTTAATTTTCTGTGTGTGCTGTTGTGCTCATTTGTTTTGATTTCTGCACGAGTCTCTCTCACACACTCACTCGGGCTGCGCGAGACTCATCTGGCATGACAAATACATTATCAGTCGCCATTAGTGTGACGTCAAAACAGACCAGCTCGAATTGGCAGACTGACTTTCTCACTGGACTCACTGGTTCAGGCCGGTCATGCGGAAAACCGGCTAATTCCGGTCCCTGGCCGGTCGATCGGTGCATCTCTAAATATGACGCTTGGCCATTTTTGCATAGCTTTGTGGGGTGTGTTTTAAGAAATATTTATATAAATATAATATTTAAATATAAATATTTGTTTAAATTTAGTTTGTCAGCAAACCATGTACAAACATCCAGTTTCTTATTAGAAACTCCCATTCTATGTCTGTCACTCACCACGCTTTTCTGTTCTAGCCTACTTGACTGTAATTTCAGACAGCCTTTTTCCTGCTAATAGTGCTGGCTATTCATTATAATACGATATTCATTTTTTTTTCTTTGTTCATTTCCTTTTAAGAAATAGCCGGTCAGGTTGACATGACATTTATGGAGCTTGGTAATTTTCTTTCGTAATATGCATTTGACTCTTTCTCCAGGGGTTCCCAGCAGAGTTTGCCATGTACCTGAACTACTGTCGTGGTTTGCGGTTTGAAGAGGCACCTGACTACATGTACCTGCGTCAGCTTTTCCGCATTCTTTTCAGGTGCCTGACCTTTTCTTGCATTGCCTCAGCACTCCCAACTGGCCCAGAACTAGTCACAATTGAGGTCAATTTTTCAAGTAGAACGTCTTGCCAGTTGTGGACTCCTCTTGAGTATTTCTTTACTTGTAGTATCTAAATTCATTTGGTTTGTATGGGTATACTCACTCCCGCTTGATCACTTCCAGGACTCTGAACCACCAGTATGACTACACATTTGACTGGACCATGCTGAAGCAGAAAGCAGCACAGCAAGCAGCCTCCTCAGGGGGACAGGGGCAACCGGCACAAACCCCCACAGGCAAGCAAACTGACAAACCCAAGAGTAACATGAAAGGTTAGTAGCAAAAAGCCAAGCGACGTTTTCAGCACAAAACATATTTTTTATTTGACAGAAGTGTTATATGTGTTTGCTCACTAGTTTGGGTTAAAAACAAAACTTTTTTTTCTTTTTGTGGATTTGCAACATTTGCTCCCCAAAAGAGTCATGAAATGCAAAGAAACGGGTGTGGAGTTCTACTTGGAGTTGCACTTTTGTGTTACTGTACTTTTTTTGAGAAAAAAGTAATTATGGAATAAAAGATGATATGGTAACAGTGTTAATGGTTTAGATGTGAATTGGTATGTCTTTCAAAAGCAAAGACGTCCTTGGGAAATTTGACTACTAACTTTGTACCAAAAAAATGTATATTCTTCTCTGGGACAAAGGGTTAGCTTCATAATCTTTTCTGTGAATGTCAGATAACCATCCCTCAAATTAACCCCTTTCTAAATGGGATGCTCTATTTGACAGATTTCTCCCAATCATTGTTCCTGGATCTAACACTTGTTAGTCTTGATTATATTGGTCTCTTCAGTACAAACATGGATACGTGGGAGTGATTTCTAACCACAGTCTAACCAAGATCATGTCATTTACACATCTCTTCATTGACTCTTACTGTACTTTTCTATGTTTGGTGTTGAGTGAACTGTAATGTTGTTCTATGTTCATGTGATGACAGTGATATTTTTTTTGTGGTTCTAGTTGTGGATCTTCTTTCCAGCAAAAGGCGTAGCCCATTCTAGGTATATGGACTTGGACTTGGAGCACTTTTATTTTTCGTCCATCATATTATGTTTCCTGTTGACGATTAAAATGGATGTTAATGAGCATATAGAGTCTGTTTCGCACTACATTAGCGATAAGTAGTCCTGTTCAGATGGTGTAGGCTTTAATGTAGTCTAAATCTGTTGTGCATCTAATGCAGAGTAGGCTTGACACTTGGAAGGGCACAGTTAAGTGGAAAAGCTGCTGTCACTCCTCTTCCACTGCTCTGTCCTTTAGTGCCCTGGACTACAGCAGTATTCGGTTTGGGTGTTTATCACTATCAATGGTATACTTCTCAGTTCTATCAGAGTTACCATTGGTGCTTAATAGGCCTAAATTTGTCCTAAATTTAACATCTGCAGTCTGATTAAACTACTTTGTGATGTCTACAGGATTTATCAAGTAGCCTTGTTTGTAGGTTGTGGGAATGTTTCAGAGTAGATTAGAATTTTCTGGCAGTTTGATATTTAAAGTTGTATCGGGCTATATATCGTATCTATATAATAAAATAAATGGGATGTCTTTTTTTTTTTCCGCCTGTAGGCCTAAATGACCAGAGGACCGGGGGTTTTAATATAGTGATGGTGTGCCATCAACCCACGCAGACAGCTTTTTTCCCAGCTGAGCTTTGTGATCTATTTCCTCTGTGACGTTATACATGGCTTTTAGAGTCTTTTTTTCTTCTTCTTCTTATTTTCAATCCCAAGGTTCAAGTTATGTTCTTTGTTGATAAATGCTTGGTAAAAATCAGGAAGACCGTTTTACACTGAAGGTTCATCCTGAATTAAGGCAGAGAGCAACTGCTGTTAAAAGTGGCTGGACTAAGAATAGCATTTGCTGATGAGGTGGTATTGGCCTAATCCTTTGTGCACGCCGTTTTAGTTTGATTGCACCCCATCCCCCTTCAAAAGCCAGGATGCACCATGTACCTTGCTTAGAAATATGATTGTAACACTTGGATTGCGATAATTCCATTCATTCAAAGATTTATGCTTCTTACAGGCTCGAGAAATAGAGTACTGTCCCTTTAAGATCCCTTTGGCTGAATAGTCGCAGCCAAGAATTTAAGTGGTGACGCTCAAGAGTGTTTGAGCTTGAACGAACTTTATTTGCAGGGGATTGTTGGTTTCTTGGTTACCGGCGCAACTTTGTTAGTTCTGCAACAACAGAGGCCTGGAGCTTGTGCTGCTGTATTGTAAGATTTGTCCTGAGAGTGCTGCGTCAGCATACTTCCTCACGCTGAATGAATGGAGACTTGTCGAGCATTTTATTTTCTTCTTTTAACCTCGTCTTTTCCATTATTATCTATAGAAATGTCAAGGCTGCAGTAGCTAAATGTAACTACTCTGCAAGTAGTAGCAGCTTGAACCTAACAATCAGGTTACTTGGCAACTGGTTTGAATCATCTGTCCATTGTGGATTACTTCTAAATGACACAAGCAGTGACATGAATGGGCGACAACTTGGCAAAAATACTTTGTCATCTTTCTGTAGCTTCTAAAAGCCTGAATAGGATTTGAGGAAACGAGTAAATATTATGTTTTCCAGGTATGATCAATTTATAAATTTTTCAAAAGAGTAATGTTGAAACTGCAGTCTTAAAACAACTCTTTAGATTTTATTCCTTGTCCATATTATCCTGTTTGATTTTGTGCTCTGTTTGCCTGAGGCAAAAGCACATTGATTTTTAGAAGCAGACCACAGTTGAGAGTGCTGCACTGAAAACATTTCAAAATACGTCACAGGTCTGTCAGGGTTTTTTTTTTATGTTCAGGATTGTGATTGTACATGACTTGAAGCTCCTTGTGAGGTTAGCATTTCCATTTCCAAATCGAATCTGTACCCGTCTCATTTGTCTCAGTCAGTTTAATTCACATTAACTTAAAGGGATAGTCCACCCTAAAATCAAAATGGTAATTTACTTACCTGTGTGACTTTCTTCTGTGGAACACTGATATATTTCTCAAAATATCTATCTACCCAGCACTTTTTACGTATATTTAAATAAAAATATATACACACACATTTTTTTTGTCATTGCATTGAAATTTAACTGGCTTCCAATGTTTCCCAATATTCTTCAGAGTGAGTCGCAGAGGTTTGGAAGTGCATCAATTGAATTTTTTGGGTGGACTATCCCTTTAACTAGTACTTTCTAGATGGCTATTGTGCTGCTTTTTAAGGTTGGTAGCATCATCTAGTATGTGTTTTAGTGAATAATGTCATGCCCCTCATTTAGTTCTTGACATGAAAGGATTCTTGAAGGGACAGCTGCTTTGCTCTGAACTGGTTTTATTTAACCGTGGAGAGGCTGATCGTGCAGCAGCTGAGTTGGTTAAGGTGTCAGTCTGCTATAGAAGTGTATGAATGAGTAACATGCCTCAGTTGTGGTTAGTGAAGTCTTAGCTGCCCCATTACCTCTTCAGCACTTACGCAGTCACTCAGACTTTACGTGGGCTAAACGGTAAGCTTGGACTGTTGTGTGAAAGAGTTGATCCCCTCTGAGCCCCCATGAGTTTGATGACATGAATGTTTTTCTGAGATTCTCTGCAGCAAGTCTCGACTTTACTGCAGAGAGGGACTGATGACTTTGCACTTTCTCTCTTCCAGGACTGAATAATGCTTTGACGGGGTTGGCTGCATTGATTACAGTAGCTCAACCCCATTCAGATCTGTGCCACTAACTCTTAACCCTCTCCTCTCTATCTATCTGTCTCCCTGTCTTGCAGGTTTCTAAGCATTAAGACAATGTAATGAAGCAGAGCAGAGTGGTCGTAGCAGGATTTGCCTTCCAATCACACCCCGGCATCTAGGATCAAATTCACCAGAACCTGCCAGGCACTGTGGGCAACCTTTTTCCTGTTAAAGAACTTTTGTTCCATATACTATATATGTAATCGGTATATATAGATAAGATGCTCTGCATATATCTATATATTGGTATGTATATACTATATCCACACAGAGAGCAGGCTTGGTTTGGAGTTGGAAGCTGTAGCCTTTTCTATTGTCCTGTCCCTTAAGACTTTTCGCCCCTTCTCCTTTGAAACGGCAAACTGTAGAAAATGGGGATATAATTGTGCACATGCCAATATTGTCCCGAGTTTTCTCCTTCAGGAAAGCTGTTTGGGGTCCTTTCTGAATTCTCGGTTGCCCATCAGAGCAGCTTTGGCCCCCCTTTCCCTTCTCATCGTCCTCTCGTCTCAAAGCGTGGCACGAACCCAGACACTCTTGTCAGAATGGAGACATCTGAGACATTCATCCTTCAGTATTTTTTTCTTCCTTTCCTCAAGCAAATTGAAACATCTGAGATTAAATCTTTTTTTTTTTTTTTCAAATGTATCCAAATAATTAAAAAGGCAAACATTGGGTTTTGTTTTTCTTTTCTAAAAAGGTAATTACAATTCTGCCTGCTGATGTGCTAGAGAGCTTCTAATGTGAAGATAAAAAACGAAACAAAAAAAAGCATTCTAGTGACTACTAGGTTTCTCTTTAGAACGCTGCATTAACTATATTGTACTTGGTATTCTGAAGTCTAAAAAAATAAACGAATAAACTCCACAGAAGTATATTCATTAAAAATTTGTCATCACTCTGAACTAAACCTGTATGTTAATTGCTTAGATGAAAATTGTATGCATATGATCTGGGTTTTTTCTCTTTGGAAAATGTTTGTTGATTGAGAAAGTAACAATTCGTATTAATTGCTATGATAGGCTCAATGTTCTGTTTTTGAGAGAAGAATGTGCTCACTCCACCCTTCCCGTTACCATTTTTATATGCATATATCTTTTTTTTTTTTTTTTTTTTTTTTAATCAGAAAAGAAAAATACTTTTCCAGTTTTTTTAGAGTTGTCTTTCCCTGTATTGGATCGATAATTTTGGGGAAAGGGTTTTTTTGTTGCTGCTTCCTGTGGTGAAGCAGATCCTCCTGTAAAATATCTCTGGGACTTAATCTCTCTGCAACAATTTTTCGCTGCTGTTTGGTAGCAGTCTTTTGCTCATTTCATTTTCTTTTTTTATTGCAAAGAAACATGTTGGAGGGGTTCTTTTCTATATAGTTTTGGGTCTTGTGAGGCAAGAGCAATTTGATTTTTTTCTCCTTCATTTTCCTCAGCCTTTAGCCACGACAAATGCACACCAGTAACTTGGCTTTCTTTTGTTCGATTTCCTTGCCTCCACACTGTCCATCAGAACCAGCTTTAAGTACTTAACAGCTGGACATTCTATAAAAGTGTAATTTATTCCCTTTTAGCATGTCAGAATAAATTAAAATGACTTCTCAGAAATGCTGTCCCAGTCTCTGCAATTTTACGAGAATGCACAAACTCTGATTACTGAGATTGCCCCCCTCCTTTTCCATTTGTTCAGGTATCTGTCTCTAGTCTGCACATTTATTGTTGCAGTACCACACAACCAGGCGTCAAACTTTTGTTTTTGAAACTGAAAATTAAAATGAAATGCTTTAAAAATGAGAAGGCAAAATGCTTGGTTCTCGAGAAAATGTAAAGCTTTGAATGACTTTGTCTCAAGTGTTTAAAGGGATTAATGGATTTAAAGTTAATGGAAATGATCTCAAGGTATTGCTGTAATCCAGGAAAGCAGTTCTTGTGGGGGTGGTGGGTAGTTCTAGGTGCTCATGGTGTTTTAAATTTCCGGGATTTATATCTGTAAATATTAAAATGGCTTCAAATGGCAGGTGTGGAAATTGGTTAATGTGCTTACCGACGAACCTCAGAAATGGCTTCTTCAGTTTACTAAAACACAATGCTTTTTTAAAATATTCAGCACTGGATTATTAATGCATTTGTGTGTTACTAATTATAAAAAATATTTTTTTTAATTTTAGGGCAGCAGCTTTGTCAGACTTAGCTGATCATCTGTAGGTGTTTCAAATCAAAGCATAGTCCCAGTTTGCCAGTTATTAAATTAAGTAAATGACAAAGTGGTTTAAAATGTGCTGAGAATAGGTCTAAAATGGGACACTTCAAGGAAATGGACGAAGGGGGGGAAGGGAGTGGGGTTCAGATCAGCACATGCACAAAAGAGCTGCTGCCTCATGGGGAGTGAATAGGAAGGCTCAGAACAAACCTGTTCAACAAAGCGTCAATATGTGAAGTTTAAACCCAAAACTGAAATATAACTGCCTTTATATGATCATGTACGTATTTGTATTCTACAAATAACTCCTTTTAAGCACGCTCTTTGTATAGCCTTTGGTGTATTATGTAAAGACGGCCTTCATTTATAAAGTATGAATGACTTCTTGCCCACTGAAGGCTCTGCTGAAGGACTCTTCCCTTTATGGAGGCGAGTCAAGCGCCACGTGACCGCACGCTGTACTGCTGTAGCTGTGGAATGTAATCCATGCTACATTAGCACTTAATCTACCTCAGTTCCTCTGCATCCCTCTGAAGGCATGAAATCGATGTTTACAAAGATTAACTATTTTCCATTGAATGTACTAAAGAGAACAATATCAATTATAAATAATGAAATAAAGTAACTTTTGGGGAGGGGCAAATAATGTGCCTCGAAGTTAAGAAAGTAAATACATGTATATTTAAAACCTTTAAATGTGTCTATACAGTTTGCCACTATCAGGACAATGCTTATTGACGTTAAGCATTTAATATTTGTTTTAAACGTTCCTTTTTTTTCTTTCATATGCGAAAAATCTAAAATAGTTTCTCTGATGGCAGTTTCCCAGTGCATCGTGCTAGAAAAAGCTATTAAAATGGCCATTATAATGAAGTTTGGCCAAGAAAATCCTTTTATTGTTTTATGTGAAGTTCATATTGCCGTCTATGAATTCTGTGCTTGTAAAGCAAATCATTTATATTCTGTATTTAACCTCAGGGTAACAACAAAGTTGCTACATTCATATCACCTCATTCATGCTTTCTGATAAAAGATCTGGAGAAAACAAAAAAGCGTAATGTCTGAATGTAGATGTAGGATTTAAAATGTCCGCGTGTCATGAGGTGAATTCACATCAGATTTAGGCTAGGCTAATCTCATCCAAACAGCAGATTAATCTCTCTGAGAACTACTGGATGAACTGGGAGTGGTCAGTCCATATACAGCATGACACATGCCTCCTGTAGGGCATCTATCTGCACATCAATGAGAACACACCCTAATAATAAACACCGAGAATGACACGCATTAAATCAATACAAGATCCATTTTTGTTTATTCTGGATTTTTTTGTTGATTTGGTAAGAAACATTTCTTTAAAAGTCACATTTTCATGAGGGGCACAATAACGCAAAACGTTTAATATTCTAACACCCTATATTTATAACTTTGGCTCATACACCCAACTGCCACAGCTCAGAATATTAAACCAAATACTTAGTTCTTTCCCGTAAATGCCTCGGGCAACGCAACACACGCGCCTCCTTGTGGCATTAATGAGACACTGCATCGGTTTCGATGAGCTTTTGTGACACACAGGCTGCTTCAGAAAAAGAGCACGTTTCATCCTGTTGTTTGAGCGTCAACTAGTGTGCGGGGTCCAGTAACTGTACGCTTACCACGAGGGGTAAATGAAAGCCAATCCATTTGAAATAATATCAAAGTGTTGTAACACAGAACTGCGCTCACTGTCTAAGTGTAATTACTGGAACGACTGTGCTGTGGGAAAAGGAAGAATTCAAAAGACCAGAGCAAACAGTGTAATAATACCCTTTTACTTTAGGCGATACAGTTTAGTTAATTCATACAAAAATTAAACAAGTAGGTGCCGTTTTGGCAGACAAAATGGTAATGTTCATAACGAAATCGGGAATACGGCGTCCAAATATTGAATTAGTGCGTCTCGTGGAACTGTAATGAAAAGTACGAGACACCTTCACACGGTCCGACACACCCAGCACGCCAGTGCTCTGGAAAAGCCCCCAGCATGTGGTGGCATTCACCTTCTCACACATTTCCGACACACCCTGTCTTAAACTGGCATTTGCTTTGACGTTTCGCAATGCACACTTAACACGCAGATAGCTGCATTAATCCAAGCGCAGAATCCATCAGAGGACAATGCTGAGTGAACGAGTGAGCCAGTGTGAATTATTCATGCTAAAGGATTAGCCACTCCTCATCCATAAAATGAAAGGCCCATTATAGTCCCTAGGCTTGTTTAATGACCTTAAGAATGGACCAGACTATCAAGTTTGTAATTTTTAGTTCACTTTTTATGACTTTGTGGTTAATCAGTGTAATCGTCATAAGGACATGATGCTATTTCAACTCTAGAATATCCGCAGTGACCTAAAAGCATTAGGCCTACTATTGAGATGTCGTCGTAAAAGTGGTTAATAGTGAAACTAGTAAAACAACACAGCTTGCAAAGCACTCAAAAGACATTTGACTGGTTGTCAAGTGTCTCTGGAGTGGGCGAGATGTATATCGTTGCAAGTAAAGGACCTGTTTGTGTTCACAAAGTAGAGATGATGTCACATTCTCTGAAGTAGGCCTATGGCTTCCTGGTACTTTTTTAAAGTTTTGGAATGTTACAGATCGACGTTCCTAAAAATGAAAATTCAGTTGGAAGCAGTGTTGCCAACTCATTTTCAGGGGAGTTTGCTAAAGGAAGGTTGATTTGTTGCTAAAAGTTGCTAAATGATGTTGTGATATATTTCGTGTGCGTCTTACCAAAATTGGGTCAATCTCAGAAAACAAGATATGTTTTTTTAATATTTCATTTAGATTTGTTCGTAGCAATATAAATGCATAATATAATATAAATATATAACTATTTTTAAATTCATTGAATTTTCGAAAACGTACACATTTTTGAACTATTGCAATTTAAGTTTTATAAGTTTTAAAGCAGTTTATTAGTAGTTAGTTTGTATGCTGCACTCTAAGAAAAGTAAAAAATAATGCACAATCTACTGTGTTAATATGAAGGAATTTTCTGGATTTATTTTCCCACAGGTTTTTGTCCCTGCATTTTTAATTACGCATTGTATTTTTTGGGTTTGTCGGGTTTCAACGGATAAAGATAATCCTGGACAAGTTACACTTTTCCATTTTTCCTGCATATGTTCTTACGTGTACGAACTCATCAACAATCACAGGTACAAGCTACTAACAAGGTGTATCATAAATTATTCAATTATTATTATATAATTGAACAATTGAAAATAGCAGCTAACTTAATTCCTGTAACGTGTGTACTGCTAGGCATCTTTGTTTCCTCTTTTTGTGTAATTTAAATGGTAAATTGTGCCTTTTTATTGTTTGAGTCACTTATCAAAAGTTGCTAAAAGTTGCCAAATTAATTTTATAAATAGCTTAATTTGTTGCTAGGTGCTTTTGGAAGAAAACGTTGCTAGGGTAGTTTGAAAAGTTGCTAAATTTAGCAACAAAATTGCTAAGTTGGCAACACTGGTTGAAAGAATGCTTAGGAACATACTAACTTATCCACCTTATTTTTCCCGTAAGAGCGGACGCGACTATTTGTTATTTATTGTGTCTGGCTTCATTAGCATCCAGCTATTTGTAGCTGTACAAAACAGCTTGTTTTGGTGCTTGATAGTGCAAACTGATGTGTCTTATACCATATTATTTAATGTATTGTTTTAATTATGAACACAATGGTTTGTAGTGCAAACAGTTTTACCGTTTACTGCACTGTTATTCTTTTTGTTATTTCCCTACAGCGGCTAACAAACCGGAAGCCTCGCACATTCACAGAAAACGGCTTACTTCCGTGTTGAAAAATAAGGTGGATAAATAACGTTGACTTAATATTATGGAAACTGGAATTTTCTTAGTTCCTAGTTGTTGAGTTAAAATTAAGTTGAAAGACTGTTGCAGGAACGGTATGCAAACCATTAAATAACGTTTTATTACAATTATGGAAACTAGACATATTTATGTTTCTAGAATGTTGAGTTGTTAAAATTAAGTTGATAGACTGTTGTAGGGACATTATGCTTACTTTAAAACAATGTTCCACTAACTAAGAAAACTGGACAAGTTTTTCACATTTTTAAAACATTTTAAATTAAACAACTATAATATAAACAATATACATTTGTTTGCCCTTGGTTGCTGATTAATTGCCTTTTAACCTAACAGTGTTTTTTCTTCTGTAATGTGTCACTAGAAACACACACACAGAGCACTCAATACTGCTTGTCTTACCCAGCACATGGCGGACAGTGTGGCAAATCACGGGAATTCTCACTCCAAATGGAATGACAGTGTGCGGTCTTGGTTAAGCAGATGGCTAAAGACGTTTGGCCTTGGGAACGTTGGCATTTGAATGAGAAAAATGGAGGGAAGAGGAAGAACACAGGGACCTGGCAGCCGGTGGGCCTGATCAGATTAATCAGTTGTGTGCGTCACATTTCCACGGCATTACCAGCCATGCAAGTCCCTCCACCCTGCAGATCTCTTCCTCTGCGTCATATGTGCAAGTCTGAGCCAGAATGGAGAGATTTGTACTACATGTAGGTCAGAGTTTGTACTAGCATTTGCAGTCAACTTTATTTAATCACATGTCAGTGTGTTTTATACAACAACAGGTCATCTAAAAGTAACCAAACTCCACCTTCAAAATCTGTCCATAACCTGACTAAATGTTTGATTTTGATTAAATTCAGGCATTCCATCTCACTCATGTCTAAACATGTTACTGCACTCAGCTAAACTTAGATTTACTGATCTATACTTGCTGATCACAATAACCATTTCTAAAACAGCATTTTTTATTATTCCTCTAATGCTCTTAGACACGTGTACTAGTCCATTGAGATTTTCATGTTGTTTGAACAGAGAATCATGACATTTTATTGTTAAACTGCAATCCGCAAACAAAAGACCTGAGCAGCATGTTTACAGGTCATTTTTACAGTTGTAAACAGACATATTGCAAACCAAACCACAAATAACAAATATATATATAAAAAACAATACAGGGATTGAATATATCATAGCCTAAATTCCTAACACTGTTTTTCTCCTAAATGAATGAAATAAAGAAATAACAATAAATCAAATGACAATGAAACTTACCAAAAATCATTAATTTCTATATATATATATATATATTAATATTAAAGCAATATATTTACTCCCTTTCTCATAATATTTATTAACATAATAATAATTTTAGATACACTTAAATGGATAAAACTTCGAAGGGTGGAATGAAATTTATATATATATATACTATATATAATTAGTATACTATATATATTATATTATATATATATAGATTTTTATTTAGCTAGTTGCCAAGTAACATCTCATTTTAATTTAGTTTAAATTCATGTATACTGCCCCAAATAATCATATTTGTACTAAGTTATTAAATTAACAGCAAATATACCCAGCCAGTTCACTATATTGTGCCAAAAAGAAACAACGTAAAAGGCACTACATAATAAGAATAAAATCATATGAATAAAATATTTTGCCTCCTGTTTTGCTATGGCAATTTTTTTGACCTCAGGCCTATCTATTGTTGTTTCTGGTTATGTAGCTATGCTTTACGCAGATGTGCTGCAACCCAAAATAACACAAATGTAGAAAAATGCAGAAAAGTTTGATTCAGCCTCGAAGCTACATATTTTATCCTGTCACGTATTTACCATCTTGTCGTCTGAAGCACACACAGCTGTCTTTGTATCAGCATCTCTGCCAATGTGGATTCAGAGGCTCAGAATCAACATTGCTGGATTCCACCAGGCAGCTGTTGGGCTGAACGTGACACGGTGCAACTCAGCACAGATCCCCCTCCTCGCATGTAAGCAAACCATATCAATATTTATGCAACTGATGTCTCTCAGGAGACCTTGACAAGAGTGAGATGATAAGAGTGAGAGTAGTTTTGAATCACAATTGCTTTACAGTTTCTTGTTACTATTATTTAAATGCATATAATTGTCAGAGGGCCAAATGTGTGGATCTTTTCCTCCCACACAGTGTCAAACATTTCAGTGGCAGCATTGGTAAACAGTATAAGAAATCTCATGTAAATGCATGAGCATCTACCGGCCACTTAATCCTGAATGACTCACTGCACATAGGTGCCTGAGCATCTGTATACAGGCGTATACAATATTATAAAACAATATAAAAAATGCATTATTTAATGAATGGTCTCTTTGATTAGGCTACCTGTTCACATTTTCTTTCTTGTTCACATTTACATTAACACAAATAGAGGGGTTACCATACATGGTCTTATAGTAGGACTGCTGTGATAACTGTAAAAAACGTTTATAGCTCCAGTCACACTTCAGTAAAATTCCTGTAATCTGAGCCACCACGTGTGAGCTGAGGTTTCCCTTTGAAACGCCTTACAATGTGAACTGCGCCCCCCTGTGGACACTGTGTTTGATGTTCTGTACATTTTCACTAATAGGTGGCGCTGTTTTTTCATGTCATTTGATAAATGTAAGTAAAGGCTTTACAATATCTTTCAAAGCAGTATAAACAATTGGTTAAATAGGGATATATTAAAAAGTCAGTTACAACACTTTTTGATGAATAAACAATAACAACACTTTCAGATGAATAAACAGTAGTTTTAATGAAAGATTGAAGGAGGTCAACATCAGTTCATGTATTTATTGTCTTTACATTATAAATTTAAAACGATTATATTTAAATCTGTAAATGATTTAGCATATAATATATAATATCTTTATCTTTAAAATATAACTATCTTCATCGTCAATATAACATATAAAATATATTTGTAATATAAACATTCAAAGTTTGGGGCAGATTTTTTAAATGAAATATATTCTCTTATTCAGCAAAGACACATTAAATTGATCAAAAGAGACAGTAAAGAAATTGATAATGTTACAAAAGATTTCCATTTTTTAAATCAATGCTGTATTTTATTACTCACAATCCTGAAACATCAAGTTTCACAAAAATAGTAAGCAGCACAACTGTTTTTACTATTGATAATAATAATAAATTTCTTGAGCACCAAATCAGCATATTAGAAGGATTTCTGAAGTCTTTAGTAATGGCTGCTGAAAATGCAGCTTTGCCCTCACAGGAATAAATTGTGACCCTGGACCACAAAAACCATCTTATGTTATTTTTCAAAATTGAGATTTATACCTAATCTGAAAACTGAATAAATAAGCTTTCCATTGATGTATGGTTTTTAGGATAGGACAATATTTGGCCGAGATACAAATATTTGAAATCTGGAATCTGAGGGTGCAAATTTTTGAGAAAATCATCTTTAAAGTTGTTCGAATGAAGTTCTGCAATGCATATTACTAATCAAAAATTAAGTTTTGATATATTTACGGTAGAAAATTTACAAAATATCTTTATCGAACATGATCTCTACTTAATATCCTAATGATAATAAAAGAAAATCTAAATGTTTTTGCCCATACAATGTATTTTTGGCTATTGCTACAAATATACCCCAGTGACTTAAGACTGGTTTTGTGGTCCAGGGTCAAAAAAAAAAAGAAAAAAAAAGAAAAAAAAAAAAAAAAAACAATTCAAATGATTCACGTTAAAAAATTAGAATCTACACCCAGTTTATTTTTAAATACTATCTTTCACTATTTTTACTGTATTTTGATCAGATAAATGTAGCCTTGGCGAGCATAAGAAATGCTAAATAAACCTTGACAACCCCAAACTTTGGAATGGCATATTGCAATACATGTTACATTTTTAAAATGTTAAAATGGAGTATAACTAGTGATCATATTATAAAATATTATTTGATAAATTCAGTTGTCCAGCCCCACCCCCAAGAACAGTATTTCCAGGAATCCCCCTTATGATTGCCCAAGGGATTCCTGGGAAAACTGGACCCCGGGGATGGGGAAATGATGGGATGCATTGACGGAAGACTGGCAACAATAGAAGCACATTTAATCTTAGAATTACCAACACCTGGTCTACCAAATAAAGCTAATGTTAAACAACAATGGTTAGGCTACTGCTAATTATAAACGAGTATTTTATTCAATAGCAATCTCAAATTTGTCATTTAAAATCAAGGTATCTTGCATTCAGTGTATTGCCCTTCCTCCCGAGCTACAGTGCTTCATCTCAGACTCCCAGTTGACCAGAGATGCAGCACTGCACCTTGGGCCTGAGGACTGTAGGGCGAATGAATCATGCAGGACTCCTTTTGTGTTCTCCATCTTACCATCTTTGATCAACATGGACTACGACCTCCTACGTCCTGTTGATTACATGGGAGGTGACTCAGTCTCATATAAAGAACCAGAGGATGAATTTGGATGAATTCCTCAGTTTGTCACCGAGCCAGCCGGTCTGACCTGCAGCTATTAAACCTAAAGATCAGGGGCAGAAGATGAATATTCAATTACACATGGATAGATGGTATTTATTTAGTGTTTTCTCCCTTTATGGACAAAAACACTGACAAAAGTTGATGGATGTTTGTGGGGGAAGTGTGGGTGTACAGGAAATGGCTTTGACCTACATGCCCTGATCTCCCTACAAAACCTCTCAGCTTTTCCTTCCTATTCCAGTCTTGATCCTATGCTTTGGAATATGCCACCCAGGATAACGGAAAGCCTTTATGTAGCGATTCAGACACAAATAAGCTTGCCAGCCTGACAGCGGGATATTTAGCATGAGCTCTTGCCTCTGAAAGTGGCTGTCACCCAAGAAAAACCTTGGAGCTGCGGGACTCCAATCCACTAAACAAACAACTGCACACTTGGTCTGACTTCCAGCGCTTTTCTGCCCCCAGCGGTATACGGCTAAGACTGGCTCTGCTAGATCGGTGGTTACAGAACAGGATGTTTATTCTTGCAGTGGACATCTGTATACTGAAGTTCAAAGCAACATCAATGTAGAGCCGTCTGCCGTAGTGCCCCTGAGTCAGTGTACCGCAGAATGCGAGGCCACACCCCTTTATACACAACCACTTCCTCTGTCTCAATCAGACCGGTCCGCAGGGAAGCCGGTTTCAAGGGGACGGCCTTTCTCATCCTATAAAATCCCAACCGAACAGAGGTGGTTAAACAGGCTGATTTGACACATATTCAAGAAGCAGGATGTCTGAAAAGATTCATAAAGCCCAGTGTGAGTTTTATCTTCTCCAAGTAGCAGATGACATGGTTCAAATATGTTTAAAAGAGTCTGAGCCCTTCCCAATCATGTGATAACACCACACTGGCATCTGCATAGCAGAAAATCCTCGCTCTAGTGCCGTCAGCTCTCTGAATGTGCTGCTGTCTGATGCTGTGGTGTGTGGAAACCACAAAATGCTACTGTATAGCATGCAGAGCTGAGCTCATTCTCACAGACAGGCAACTCTTTGCGCTCCTTCTATATATTTTGTGGATTGTTTTCACTTCTCCATCCAGGAAGCGGGTGTGATTATGCAGGATCATTCGCTCGCTCTGACACAGCTCTCTAATGGCTTTTCCAGCAGTGCTGTGGTTTATGGAGAGAGATGAGGGCAGCAGGCATTAACAGACAGATATGCAGCTTATCCACAAGGTACTGTTCGCAGTTTACAGTAAAATCTTTTGGAGAAGCACTCAAGGGCTCGGTTGACAAGCACGTCTGGCTCCACTTTGTTGCTGTTTATAGACTGAAATGAAGCACGGTGACCTCTTTCTGAGTACAACAAAGGAAAAACGTCCACTTAGTCTTTCTTTTAAGTATATTATATAGGAGCCTGTTTTCGATTTAGAGTACAGGTTCATTGTGAGGTGAAGTTTAAGAAATAGTCACGTTGTGAGATATGAAGTAATGACTGTGAGATGTAAAGTAACAAAATATATAATTGTGAGATATAGTTATATTTATGAGATATAAAAGAAATTAAATTCTGAGATTATAAAGTCACACTGTCGGTTATAGTCACAACTGCAAGATGTAAAGTAGAGATATTGAGAGATTTAAAGTCAAATGTTGAGATATAAAATCACAAATATGAGATACTGTCACAATTACAAGATTTAGATTTGAGATATAAAGTCACACTGTCAGTCACAAGTGCAAGATTTCAAGTCAAATTGAGACATAATGTTCCAAATGTGAGATATAGTCCCAATTATGAGATATAAAATGGACACTCTGAGATATAAAGTCACAATTTCAAGATTCAAAACTCAATTATGAGATAATGTCACAATTACAAATACTAAAATGTACTTTTTGAGATATAAAGTCACAACTGCGAGATGTAAAGCAAAAGTGTGACAGATACGGTGCAAAAAATGTCAGATAATGTCATAATTATGAGATGCAAAATATTGAAATATAAAATTTACATTCAGAGATAGACAGTAAACTGCAAGTCAAATTGTGACAGAGTCACAAGATGTAAAAATGTACATTCTGAGATATCAAGTCACAACTGCGAAATTTAAAGTTAAATGTTATGTTGTGAGATATTGTCACAATTATACAAGTTATACAATTTAATATTTTGAGGTATAAAGTCACACTGTCAGTCACAAGTGCAAGATTTCAAGTCAAACTGTGAGACATAAAGTCCAAAATGTGATATATAGTCACAATGAGATAAAATTTAGTCACAATTGCAAGATTTAATGTCAAATTGTAAGATATTGTCAAAATTACGAGATATAAAATGTACTATTTGAGACATAAAGTCACATTGTGAAATATAAAGTCACAACTGCAAGATTTAAAATTACATTGTGAGATAAAAAGTTGCAATTACCTTTGTTATTATTATTTTTATACAGAAATGGAAAGTGGAAACGGTCTTCCATAACATTAAAAAAAAATCTCATGGATATGGAAGGGAATACAGTATGTTACCACCTGAAGCATGTTATGTCAACTGTCCCCCCCCCCCCCTCAACTCTGTAATGAGAGATAAAGATGGAATCTCAAAAACAGAAATTCCAGGATAATGTCACTGCTAATTCTACCATTCCAGTGCCATGTGCAACAGCCAAGAGGTACAAATATCAGTGATTTTCCACACATTTCTCAGTTGACTTTGTGTGAAAAGACTTTATCAACAATTATCCTCATAGGGTTTCAGAATGCCCCAGGCGGCTTTGATAAGGAGGCTAAGAATCCCAACAAATCCCGTTAATTGAATTTGTGGAGTATCAAACTGACTACAGAGCAGAAAGGCTCTTCCAAAAAAATGGGGGAAAAGTGGAGAAACAACATGAAAATTCCTAAGTCTTTTTTTAGAGTCTTTTCCAGCAAGTGAGAGCTTTAGGTTGTCTCGTATCCCCATTCTGGAATCTCCCTCAGCCCATATAAGGAATTCTGAAGGGATTTTATTTTGGGATAATGGAAAATGTAGCTGCGCTTTCGATAAACATTCACTCTTTCAGCCTCTTACGGCCAGTGATTGTGGAAGCAGATAGTTTGTCACAGCTCTGTGTGCCCTCCCCTCCCCTGGTCGCTCTGCCGTACTGCCTGCATACATTCCCTTTTCTAGTCACAGCCGGCGGGAGCCTGACGTAAAAGGCAAAAGAGAGCCGAAGGTGTAGAAGAAGCCAGAAAACTTCGAGGGAAATCTGCGTAGCCGATGCCATGGGTCTCGTATTTGACAGTTGTGAATATCCTTTCTGTGAGATATTATGGAGCCGGATGTCTAAGTTATTATTCCATGTGACGGAAAACTCAACAAACACATCCTGCTGCCAGGCTCTACGCTTGTGGAGAAACTCATACTGAACTACTGCCTAATAAGTGAGCCCCAATAATAAACATCACATCCTGTTGGTTAAACCCTAGTTCCCAGGCTCTGTCCTACTTGGGAGGCAAGAGTTAAATTTGTCTCACAATGGGAATAGACTGGATATGTGAATCAAAATTTATCCCATGTCCTATTTTTTTTTGTAAAGATACTTTCTCAAAATCCCCCAAAGTATGTTAATGGTTATTTCAAGCATGACATGCAAAGAATGTCTCAGATTTCTTGGCATGTTGTGTTGTATGAGGCAGTTCTGGCGGTTTGGCTGTATGCTGAGGTGAACCTCACACACCTCCAATCACACCAGATGGCCTTCAGTTTCTACAAAAGCTGATACACACACACATAGTCTGCCCATTTAGGAGGAAGTCTACAGTCCTGATCTAAAGATTGCCTAAGTGTTACCAGCTTTACACACTTCACAGCACGCCAGCTGTTTTTTGCAATAGTTCAAAAAACAAACCATTCCAGAGACAAAACAAAAAACAGAGATTGTGGCAAGACTATGATTTAATGTCCAGTTTGAAAGTCACTTACAAATAGTGTAACGTTATTTAGTTAGCTAAAAATTTTTTTATAAATTGTATAATTCTGTGTATAATATACATTTTTTAACCTTTAAAACCTGCACTGATTAAACATGAAACATGAAAAAATGCATTTTAATTGATTATTTTACAGTAAGTTCTAAGAAAAGATGTTATACATCTGGTGGGATTTATTCTGACGAAAGATAGAGACAAATATCTTGGCAGCTACAGAAGAATTCTTAAATAAATAGACATAAAAAACGGAACAGAAGAAAATAAAAATAAACTGAATCTTAAAAAAACTGAAGAAATATTCATAATTAAAAGGTAATAAAATATGACTAAATACATAAAAATATTTAAGCTATACTATACTTAGTACACTTCTTATGAGACACTACAACAGTGAAACAGAGCAGAGTGAATCATAGGGGTGATGGAAATGGCATGTGATCTGTGTAAACGTGTGTATGTGATCAGGAGAGAGAGAGAGGGATACGGTAAAAGAGCGAAAGAGAGAGTTATTACAGTGACAGGCCAGACTAGTGCCAAAACGCTCACCTCCACAGATGAGGCAGATGCTGTGTTTACACAGACACAGACTCTGGCTTGATAATGGAGAGCGCGAGCATGCCTAAACATTGCCTTTTAAGGTTCCCTCTCATTTCTCCCCATCTCCTTAAATCATCACGACAGGAAACGAGAAGGAGGGGAGGGAGGAGGGAGGGCACCCGCCTGTTACCTCTCTCTCTGCTCTGTCTAGCTCTTGAAGCTAATCTCTCTTCTGAAGATCAGGCTTATGCATTTAACATTCATCCATTCAAATAGAATATAAAATTAATAGCAGTTATTTATTTTAGATTCTTTTGGGAAACATATGTAATTCACAAGGATGCATTGACACCTTGTAGTGTTTTACTGAGAATGAGATGTTGTGTAATTAGAACAATGCTATGGGGTTTGTTTGCTTGTGATCTTCTGCTCAGCACTTGTACTATGAATCTCGCCATACAACCCCTTTTTACGCTTTTTAATGATTTCAGTAAACTTACAATGTGAAATATAGATGGTAAAAACTTGCAGCTGTTCCTGTAAAAAAATATGGGGACAACCACCATAATTATTAATTAAAATACTATTTCACCACTTGAGGGGTAGCTCACACAACATTAAATTAATGAAATAAATACAAACTAAACAGCATAAAATGTAACAAACAACCTAATGTATATAACTCTTCAAATAAATAAGGAGAAACTGAAATATTTAAATAAAATGCAATGTGATGTGTCATGTAAGGATTTCTGGGAACATATTTTTTCATTTTTTTTTATTTTTCCTTCTTTTCATTTTTTAATAATGTGACTATTTAAAAAAAAAATGCAATGATTTATATTGATTAAACTAACAGTTAAATCTAGATTCCACCCATGTTTAATAAGATAATTTACAACTAATTAACTAAGTTTTATTGTCACAGTTTTGCTTTTTTCTGTTAAAATAACAAAATATATAAGAGAATATTATGGCCAGATTTATCAAACTCAGTTCTGAGAAAAGATGTTAGCTATGTAGTGTCATTTAGTCTGGCAAAAAGAAGAAAGCTAGAAAGGCCGATTTATGCATTGTTTTTTGTTTGCATGTTACTTCTTGGGTCAATTTTATGCTTGATGCTTTCAAACTTTCTCTGCTAAGACATGCCATTCTCATATGCCACCTCTTTCTTCAACAAATGTGAAATATTCATTTGATGAGGTTAAAACGAAGGGAAAACATTTGCAATTGACTAAGAGATATGAGATCATTAACATTTCTCAGGTACATCTAAACATCATAAAAACCAACATCCCCTTTTACAAGCCAAAGGCCCAGCAGGAGCGCTTTACGGCCCAAAAAGGAACTGACAAACCCCTAAAGCATTCACAAGTAATTGGAATGTGGAGTGGTGTGTATGTGGAAAAAACACTCCCAGACAGACAGGACAGCGCTCTCTATCAGCACCTCAGAGCTTAACTGGGGGGTGTGCTATAGTCCCTAAATGTCACATGTGAGTTTTTAAGGGGCCTGAGGCTGTGCGGACCCATATGAGTGGGTGGACATGGGCTTTGGGTAGTCCCTGGTGAGCACCTAACCCCCCTTCTTTCCCTTTTCCCACTGTTCATGTGAAAGTGACCCTGGGAACTGGGGTCCCCAGGGGCTCGGGGAGGGGAGCAAGTGATTCAGGGGACAGGCCAACGCACCAAGGCCGCCACAGGGTCATGTGAAAGCACTCTGCTGTGATGGCTGCCAGACTTTTGACTCCTCACAAAATAAATAATGCACTTCCTTTCCCTCCCTCACTGTGTCCATATCAATATCCCCCCCCCCATCCCTCTATCTAATCTGTCCATCTGTCCATCAACACACATGTGATGTTCATCCATCCAGAATAAGACTTACAGTATAATGTAGATTGGAATATAAGACTTTGAGAATTACAGGACTTTGGGCGGCACTGGCAACAATACGGTAAACAAATGTGCATACAAAGGAAAGGTTTCATATATATATAATAATAATTCAAATTATTGGAACGTTTTTACAAATTATTTTATAAACAAATAAAATAAATGTTACAATAATTTTTAATACTTTTTTTTTAAAGATTTGAAACACCACACAAACTAGCTAATAGATGGTTAATAGAGATATTGGTTTGAAATCACACAACAGTTGTAAACATTATGTCAAAATCTAGTGTTTATGTTGAATGCAGCCAGATTGAGTGTGCTCAAAGTCTGTCATCAAAAATCTAAAAGTTATACCAAGATGGGCCATAACTGTTCTTTTTAAGCTATTGGTGCAAACTTTCAGTCCTTCTGCAATGTGTTCAAGGGGTAGATTATCATGTCTTTTACTTTATATGGGCATGCTAAGATTCAGCTCGAATGTGTTGGAATGTGTGTGTGTGTGTGCGTGTGAAAGACTCAGAGTGTGTTTCAGTAGGTCACCAGAGTGGCATCCCTGGACTAGGAAAGTTAAACGCTGACCCCAAGCCTAACAACAGCTGGCTACATCTGCTGGCTCTCCTCCTCCTCCGCTCCCCCCCTGCATCTGATATTTGCAACTTTCCAGAAACAAAGGATGGGAGGAACGGAGGAGAGAGTGTGGGGGATGGAGGTCTGCCCCTCATTTCTCTCGCTCTAACAATTTCATTAGACACTGCTGCTGAGATATTTAGTAAACTTCCTAATGTGCTTACTGACAGGAGATACTGCACATGGTGGAAAGTTGGTGTAGTCTGAGAACTTAGTGAGACATTGAAAGTAGTAGATTTAAGACGGTTTTCTGAAAATGTAAATAATAATTGCTTAATAGCGCACATGAAATTTAGTAAAATTAGGGGACATTTTGATTACAGTTTCTTATTTAACATCTGATTTCACAGAATTCAAGTTCAAAGTCAAATTCAAAGGCCAGTTAAACAGCAGCCGGATCACATTCCCCAATGAAGCTTTCGAGACTGTGCTCTGTGAGGTCAATTCACATTTCGCCCCACTATCCCCAGGTGAACTCTCCTGTTACACTCCCTAGCACACACTCAACCTGCAGCACGCAAGCACAGTGCAAGTCATCTGCGATTCATCAATACCATTTGAAAACATAAAACTAGGTTTTCATGAGTTATTCCATCCTGTCTTAATCAGAGGACTTTGATTGAGCTTTGATTCATAAGTGCACTCCTACAGGAAAGCCACATTTGGTGATTGTTTCCTAGCACCCTATTGCTCTCAGTACCTGAAGGGGAAGCGCTCACTGTATCAGCGGAGTGTTTTTAGCCAGCTAGATCAGCTCAGTGTCACCCTGCTTTCAATGACAGCTTGACATGCCTGGTATGTCACAGTATCTCATGAGCAACATGAGCATTGACCAACCAACAAATTAATTTGCTACATTTACCTTCATGAACTGAGTCGGATGTTTATAATAGTAGGTTGAGATAGACTTACCGCAGTCTGTGTTTTGAAGAAGAAGGATCGTTCACACTGGTCCTGGCCGATTTGGTTGGGTTGGGAGGGTGGTTGGGTGTTTGGTGTCGGGATGGGTAGAGATGCAGAGAGGTGGTCATCACTCATGGACGCTGTGCGTTCCACCGTCTGAAGGGGGTTCCCGGTGCGAGGCTCCTTTTTGAAGCATGGCCGGCTTGGGGAGCAAAGACTTTTCTTTGACCTTATATGAGGCAAGGGGCCGGCTTACTATCAGAGCAGCACGTCAGGGAAAGCCTCCCGAGCTGCCTGATTGGCTAGTGTAAGAGCCCCCGTGACCCCGAGCTGTGACCCGCGGTGTGTGAGGATGAGAAGAGACAGGGAGGGAGGGCTCAGGCTAGGGGGCCGGGCCCACTGTCTCAGTCTAAGGAAGGCACGTTTGACAATTTTCATATTTCTTCTAAATTTGGAGATTTCTGCCCGTGCTGGAGTCTTGGCCGGCCTCTCTGAGAGTCCATGTGGAAACCATTAACAACAGAGGGCTCTTTGCCATTCCTGCCTGGGAACACACAGGCTCTGCGCAGACACAGTTATTTAAAATAATTAACATCCTCTCAAAAGCACTGCGCTTCCCCATATGGGAAAGCATTTGCTTACAGAATGCTGGGAATCATATACAAGTCACAGTTAGAAAAGAGTTAGAGAGGGGGTAAGAAAAAAAAGAGAGAGAAAGAGGTTTGTTTATTTTCCTCAAGGAGGCAGAATTGCAGTTGGGCTCAAAAACTGGGTTTTCACACAAAGACGTTCTATGTTGGCGGCTGTTCAAACTGTAACCAGATAAAACGTCACAATAAATTTGGGCAAATTAGAATATCAAGCCAAAATTGTAACATTATGATTATATCACAGTGTACAAATAAAAGCCAGAGCAAGATGTCATATTTTTACTCTATTGATTATTATACACATCCTAAAGTCATGGCTATAAAAACACTATTGGACATTTCAATGGTTATTGCCCAGAAAAAAAGACATTTAATACACCAGTGTGGGTTTATTATTTCCAAATACAAATTTCTTTACTGGAATCAATGGTTCCATTAAGAACTTTTTAACATCCATGGAACCTTTTCAATGCACAAAGGGTTCTTTATAGTGAAAAAGGGTTCTTTAGATTATTGAAATGTTCTTCACATTAAGAAAAAACAGTTATGGAAAAGTTCTTTGGGGAGCCAAAAATGGTCCCCCCCCCCACCTTTAGAACTAAAAACTATATTTACATTTTAGTTTGGAGGACAGAAATCATGTGTTATTTTTAAAATTCGAAATATCCTAGTTGTGAAGTAGATAGTTTGAAACCAACCACTGTTAGACTTTTGGCTCAAAACCTTCTGAGACGTAACCCTTGTGACAACTTTCCCGTGTGACATCTAGTCCCAGACTAAAAAATATTTAGATGAAGCCGCTGTATGTTTTTGCTTTCATGACACAAAGATTAACGGCAGTGAAATGGTCATCTTCAGGATTATGGCCAGATTTGATATTCTTTAAGTGTGTTTATGTATTTATTTAATTGTAATGTAATACTCAGTGTTGTCTTACATATGCTGACCCCTTTCTAATTCTGAGAATGTACGTATAAGCAGCAGACCTTCACAAACCAGACATTCATTCACACCGCATCTCGGCATCAGTGGACCAAGACATCTGCTGAGAGGAGAGATAAGAGCGATTATAAAGGAAAGCAAGACAAAGCCTTGACCTTGGGCCGTGCTCGCCGCCAGATTAATTTTCCTCCTGGACACGTCGAGCCACAGAGGTCAAAGAGGCAGATTGGATATGGCTAAACAGAGAGCGAGGGGGGGGTGAGGTCTGTCTGTGAAATGTCCATCACGGTTAGATCCCCTTCTCGCCCTCGTCCATTAAGGAGCCTGCAAAAGACTAATGTTTAGAGGGGCTGTCTCCTCCAGACCCATGCTCTGGAAAGACTAAATTTAGACAGGAGTGAAGTGGAGAAGCGTGACAACACGGTGTCAGTGTGAGCCATTGTTCGGTGAGTCCTTCATTAGCTTCAGCGAGTGGCAGAAGAGGTCGCCCCCTAGCTCTCACCGAGAAGTCTTAAAAAGGCAATGTTTGGGGAAGATTCTCTGTTTACATCTGGAGAAACGGGGGCTTTTAAAAACAGCAGCCAACCTGTGCCTCGTGGCTTGGCAGCCCCGAGCGTTAATGGCCTGGCTGATGAGTTCTTTTTCTCCAAATAGAGAGTGTCATACTAGTGGAGCGTAGCAGTGTAATTTCCCTCTTTGCTAGATTTCTTTATTTTATGATATTTGAATAATGGCTCTGGATGCATGTCTGGGTTTTATTCTCTTTATGGTGTCAACATGATTATGTATATAGCTGAAAAAAAAAGGTATTGCAGAAGCAAAGTCGTTTTTAATTGCAAAAATAATGTATGTTGTAGACAAAATGGAAAGAACTATAAAACATTTTCTCGCCAAGAGATTTTTTGTCAGCAATTACTTTGCAATACCTATTTTTATGTCAATAAATTCAAAAGCATATTTAAAAATATCAAATCTGGCCATCTGAAAACATTTATAGAAAAGCATAAAACAATGAAGAGTGAAGAACAATGACATAAAATGCTTCATTGTTTTTTGTGCAATTAAATACAGTTTTTTGCAACTAAATACATCATTTGAACTCTATACCCATATGTTTTGAAGCTGTTTTCTGCCACAGACTTTGAGCCCACACAGTACAGAACAGAACAACGTGTTTAGTTCTAGTGATAGATGACTCCTTGAGACTCGTACACAGCTCAGATATACAAAGATGAATACAATCTGCAAGACTGTTTACATTAATGTGTATTTTTGGGGGGCTTTTGCTTGGGTTAACAAACTGTGACGGACTGATTCTGAACTTTTAAGTTTACAATACAGGTAACATCTTGAAACCATTGCAAAAAGTCTGAGACCAATTTTACAGTCCATTTCCATGAAAAATATCATACTGGGGTCTTTAATTAGTGGACCTTGCAAGAGGTTCAGCATGTGACTCATCACGAAACATTTGTTATATGAAATATAATAAAAGATTTCACAAAAGATTTCTATTTCAAATAAATGCTGTTCTTTTGATCCTTCTATTTATCAAAGAATCCTGAAAAAATGTAGCCCGGTCAATTGATTTCAACAGTGATAAGAAAATGTATCTTGAGCACCAAATCAGAATATTAGAATGATTTCTAAAAGATCATGTGATACTGACGACTGGAGTAATGATGCTGAAAATTCAACTTTGCCATCACAGGAATAAATTACAAATAGAAAACAGCTATTATTTCATAGTATTACTGTTTTTACTGTATCTTTGAGCAAATATATGCAGCCTTGGAGAGCAGCAGAGACTTATAAATACAAGCATTTTCCCAGTATTGTAACACAGGCTAATATCACAAATGGTTAAAATGACTATATAAATTAATTTGTTTAAAATGATCCCTAAGTAATTACAAAAGGCAGTGAGATTTCAGTGGCAAGCAACTCAATCACGTTTCTCCAAAAGCATCCTTTTATCAGGAGAGATGGCACAGAGACCTCTGCAAACATAAAAATTTCAGCTGGGTCAGATGAACCACTCTGCAGAGGATACAGCAGGTCATTGACTCAAAATAGATAAAGAGGACAAGCCTTGATATCATAATATGTACATTTATTTTTGTATCCTCTGATGCTTGCATTGCGATTTATGAAAGCTAGTGCATTAGCAGTGACCCAGAAATAACAAAAAAGGGCATTGAAGAGCATCACAGGATTTTTGCCAATAATTTAAAGAAAGTTACTTACTGTGACTGGCTTATGGGCATTTCTATCAAGTCCATTAACCTTCCTTAAGTCAAGCTAAATGTTATAAATGCATGTTTATCACATAAGAGTCATATCCCGGCGCTGTCCTCTGATTGACCTCTCTGTACGGCAGGAATACCTTGCAGTAGATCACCGTTCCTTGGCCATACTCATATGACAGTCATTGGATTATCTCCAAGATTCGTTTGCTTTACCTTCACATGCCCTGAAGGAAGAGAGCCAGCCAAGGTGTCTAATTTAACTGGCCTGTCACATCTGGTTGTACTTATGTCCACCAGAGCAGGTTCAGCACATCCTTTAGCACATAGCCAGGGAGGTAAATGACAAAAGCCATGCGCGCACACATGGCAGGATGTATCAGCAACGGGAGAACAATAGATTCCCAGTGCCTGACAGCTGGAGCTGTGCTCTGTGTTTGATGGAGACCAGTGGGGTGTTCTCATTCTTTACATGTATTCCTGCAGCACTGTTTACACTACATCTGACACCACTGGATCTTACGGGTTTCTTTGTACAGTGGATTCAAACGTCTAAGACCACTTGTGAAAATACATTTATTTGCACTGAAGCAGCATATTAAAGGGATAGTTCACCCCAAAATGAAAATTCTGTCATTAATTACTCACCCTCATGTTGTTCCAAAGCTGCAAGACCTTTGTTCATCATTGGAACACAAATTAAGATATTTTGTGAATACGAGGCTCTGCAGGCAATAGACAGCAATGGAACTACCACGTTCAAGGCCTAGAAAGGTAGGACATCATTAAAATAGTCCATGTGACATCAGTGGATCAAGCGCAATGTTATGAAGCTACGAGAATACTTTTGTGAATCTGCACAAGACTGAAAAGGACGAGAAGAATGTTTAAATAAATTGTTATTTTTGTTTTCTTAGCGCACAAAAAGTATTCTCGTAGCTTCATAACATTACGGTTGAACCATTGATGTCACATGGACTATTTTAACGATGTCCTTACTACCTTTCCGTTGTCAGTTCTGTTGCTGTCTATGCAGGGTCAGAAAGCATTTGGATTTCATAAAAAGTATCTTAATATCTTAATTTGTGTTACAATGATGAACAAAGGTCTTACAGGTTTGGAACGACATGAGGGTGAAGTAATTAGTGACAGGATTATAATTTTTGGGGGGACTATCCTTTTAAGTAATGTGACCTACTGTAAAATGACCTACTTTTTACAAATATTTTTTTTAAGGCAATTTTATTATCCCTTAAATGCATACCTCGGGTCTTTAGCAACCCAGGACATCATTCTCTACCCTCTCCCTCCTTCATTTTTTTTTTTAAGTTAGACATAAACTTTCTTAGTATTCCTCAATCTATTAATTATAAACAATATAACAAGAAAAAAATAGTAAAATATAAAATAATGCCTGTTTTCTAATAAATTTTTTGTAAAAAGTGTATAGGGAATAACTCAGACTCGAGGTATGTAAATGTGTAAGTATTTTTCCTGCGCAACTAAATTTACATATCTGATGACTCAATATGCGCAATGCATACTTTTCCTCAAGGTGGCACTGTTTGATACACAATGATGACGTGATGTTTCACTTTTTTATACCGCAGGCATAAAACAAACGAATATCATCAGCAAACAAACAAAAAAAAATTGAAAAGTGGTTTGAATGGCTTTACTGCAGAGCAATTACTATACGCAATGAAATATAAATGTGACTGTCATTTGATGCTGGATGTAGTGAATAAGCTGCCAGTTATCAAAATATTGAATATGAAGTCATTCAAAACGATAGTTTTGAGAATATGGCTAAGATCGTGAATATGAGGCAGATGCTGAATGTACTGTAGAAGTGCGCTCTGACGATGACAACGATGGTAAAATCATCTGCTCAAATTGAACCCTTTTAAGTTTCAAAAAGGTAACGAAATATGCTTTATTTATTCTTCTGTAATTGTTCTTAAAAAATCAAGAGAGTTTTTTGCTATTGCAGCAGTCAGAGATCCATCCGTGCTGGATATATAGGTCCGAGTCGCTAAAGACCCGGATATGTAATAATGATTGGCGAAACATTCATGCATTTAAGGGTTAATTTTAAGAATGTAATGAGAAAAGGAAGTTAATTTTAGATAAATATAAATACATTTAATACTTTTTTCCCCATATCATTTAAATGCAACTGGCAGAAATGTGTTCACGACCGTTTTTATTTAAAGCTTTTCTAGTTGTTCATGATTTACTGGATAATAATTAAATATATTATTTTACTTATACAAGTAAAGTTATTTTATTAAAAAAAATAAAAAAGTACTTACAGTTTCCACCCTATAAATATGTTGTATGCATTATAAAAATTCCAATGGAGATTTGAGATTTTATTAACATGATTTCTTCAGGTCTAGAAATCACACATTTGTAAAGAGTAAATGAGTCAAAGACAGTAGCTGAGGTGTTGAATTAAAATGAGATTTTCGAGAGTACACTAGTCAGATAATGTTAGTATGTAAAAATTCATTGCATCATGTTTTATAGCTTTTAGAGGTCTCTAAGACACATTTTTATGGAAGCTATTTAAAGCACATGATCAAATTGAAATGTTGTTTATAAGCAGTTGTCAGGAGATGAGGAAAAGTTAAATACATTCAGCATATTTCAGTGTTTTTGTGTTTTGAGCTATTGAAAAGGCCTCGGGATCTCTCAGGCCCTAACATAACATGAAGGTTAAATATCTCTTCATTTTATGTCATTACTTTTATTTATTTTAAACAACTCAAAATCCTAAAACTTTTTTTGCATTTCCTGATTTAAATGACAAATGACAGCTTTTTATGGTGGTCTGATTTTTATTCCACTGTACATTCAGACTGGCCTTTATAAAGACTAGCTTAGCCACACTTCCCTTTTCTCTGAAAACTATCTGCAAACACTCTAAAGATGATAAAGCTTTCAGCTTGGAGGAGTTTTTTCTCTTTATAAGGCTTTGACTCTTAACATTTCAACATGGTGCATTAACCCCTAAGATGTTTGTCCTCCCTTTGAGAATGCATTACGTCACCAACCACTTGCATCTTTTGCCCTTAACCGAGGAAGGAGAAGGAATGTTAGGGGCTGGAAAACAAATAATACTGGGGGAAAAAAAATCTCCTTGGAGTTTAATTAGCTGGAATGGGACAAAGGAGGAAAAACTCCATCAGGAAATTAGACTCAATGAGACTCAATGAGACCAGCTGCAACCTGACTGTATTGATTCATGTAGTCAGTCCATGCACAGATGATCGATGTACACATAGTGTTTTGTGAGGATTATTTTTCTAACAATATAATAGAGCAGAGTAAGTGGCTCTGGAGAGCCTCAAAGAGAGGAAATTATGTTTACATGAACTGTGAACAACAACAAGAGACAATTCAAAGTGCAAGCTGACAAAAGTAAAAGTGTGTTTCCAGACAGAAGATTAAAGGTGCAGTAGGAGATTTTGGAAAATGCTAACTTTAACCCTCCCTGCAATCGCCGTCCAAAGCCACGCCCCCTGAACATATAGACACTCAAAGACCAGAATACCAGAGACAACATTACTACAATAGGCTACATCAGCAGTTCCCAATTCCAGCCCACGTTCCGAAGTGAAGTAAACTTCAACGGATTTCCCCTGCTCAGGGAGGAGGGAGCAATGAACACTGTGTAGGGATCATATGGATCGGAACACAGTTCATGCACGTAGCTCACTTCTAACGAGCTGGTTATCTGAATCGCGAGGACTGGAATTGGGAACCACTGGGCTACATCATGTGTCAATCACCGGTGAGAAAACTTTAAAAGTAATACAATACCAGGAAGGAAGATCGGGTTGTTGATGTTTGTCTGCCATTCTCGCTCTGTGTGCACAGCGTGTGTGAACGCGCTGATGACGTATCCTGTCTGCGCGAACCGGGTGTGCAGAGGTATGCTAATACATACGTTGACAGGCAGGTAGGAAAGTCAATTAAAATGCTCGGACCGAGCGTTTTGATTGGACGAACATTTCTTGGTCCTACGCCTTCCACAGAATATATAAATACATTTAGACCACTTAACTTAATGATTGCTATTGGGATGTGAAGAGACTTTCAACCAGCATAACAAAAAATGTTTCTGAAGACAATCACCTATTGCACCTTTAAAGATAAAAAAATTACATTTAAATGGAGCTTTATCATTTTAAATAGATTTATAGCCAATGATTATAAATGTAAAAACAAAACATTTTAAGATTTAGATATATGCAAATAAGTAGTTATAAGTTGTATCAGAGAATAAGATGACTGACCTGATTATGCTGCAATGTGCCATAGTGTTCTTTAACCACAATTTCTGGTTCCGGAATTATTCTTCATATAATTTTTTTTCGATTAACTATGAGGTTAATCACAATATTGCTTACTTTGATTTGAAGCAAGAAGTGCAAAAAGACAAGACAAGTTTTAATGAGGGAAAGAATGGCAACCATATTAAGCTTTTAGAATGACAATCAAAATAAAAATGATGGATTATATAGGAAATATGTATACTACATTTTTTGAAAAAATTTGAAATACAAAAATCATATATTATATAACTGTAGATGCCATGGTGGATCGGTGGAAGGTTTATACATAATATAAAATCAGTTTCTCTATAAAGAACAAAACATCAACACAAACCACACGCTTGTGTTTACTTCTTTGTGTTTGGCTCAAGACAGCCGAAACCGATTAACATGTTGTGTCCTACAAGGAAAAAGTCTGTTTCACCACTGAGATTGATTTCTCTTGGTGAAACTGACTGGATTTCATTTGGAAATGTTGCAGGTTTGGCCAGCCCCCTCAGACAGGAACTGAGTACAGGAGGGGTTCTGCTCGAACCATAAATCTCTCCTCTTCCTGCTTATACAGTGTTAAGCGACAAATGACCTGAAACATTAAACACCTTTGTGGTGTCAGTGACACATTGTAAACCATGTGACAGGACTAAATCCAGAATGGGTCATTTACAACAGCAAAGTGTGTAGACAAACTCCCCTCTCTTGCCTTGTGGGTTATTGAACGCAGCCAGTGTCTGAGTATGGAAATGGATTTTACATGCACGCGTGTCTGCTGTACTGAAGGCATGTGGGACTGTTATACTATAACTGCAGACTAATTGAGAAACTGACTGCTACTTTGCTCACATAATTAGACACATGCAGCTCTGTAAAAATAACTTTATAAAGGGGCTGAGGAATAAGAGCAGTGTTGACTTTCAGACAAACAGCACAATTGCAAAATTATACTACTTTTTATGAATTACACAGTTCATCAAAAATGTCGTAATTTGTGCTCTGAAGATGAATGAAGGTCTTACGGGTTTGGAACGACATGAGGGTGAGTAATTAATGACAGAATATTCATTTTCGGGTCAACTATGCCTTTAATATATAAATACACGTTATATCACGTGCTTACACAGTACTGTTTCCATCCTGAATGCGTTTGCGTTTTGAACAAATTTACTGATTATCAGTTGACTGGGTGATTCAATGAATCATTTATCTGCATTTTTTAACAAATGGACTGAGTGAATGATTCAATGATTCACGACATCTGTAACATTTAGCCTAAATTTCATTTACATTTAATCATTTAGCAGATGCTCTTATCCAAAGTGAATTACAAATGAAGAAAATAATAGCAATCAAACAAACAAAAAAGCAACAATGTGTAAGTGCTGTGATGTAGCACGGGTTTTATAATAAATAAGTAGATAGAATTAAAAAGAGAATAGAGATAGCTAGTGTTAAAAGGGTTATTTTTTATATTAAATAAAAAGGAAAATAAGTAGATACAATATAAAAAGAATAGAGAACACTAAAGGATTAGAGGGTCAAGTTTTTTTTTTTACAATAACGATAGCTATATTAGCATCCAGTGCAATACAATTAGCCATTATATTAGCCATTAGTGCAATATAATGTTCAAAGTCCCTTTAATATCTTACGTCTTTGGTTCCATTCATCATAATTGCCTGCTGCAGTTGTCACCTACCACTTTAAGTGCTCAAGCTCTTTAACATTGGGTGGATTCTGATTGGCTAGCAGCGTTTTTTATCATTTCTCGCACCACAGCTATAAGGACATAGAGGAATATGACTGGAATCAGTTTAAAAGCTCAAACATTTAAAGCTGCAGACAACATAACTGCAATGCGCACTTATTATAAACAGAACATTATACAGGTACATCTCAAAAAATTAGAATATCATGAAAAAGGTCAATATACTCATTTCAGAAAGTGAAACCCATATAATATATAGATTCATTACACAGAGTGAAATGTTTCAAGCCTTTATTTCTTGGAATTTTGATGATTATGGCTTACAGATCTGTCTGAAGAAATAGAAATTGTGAAAAAGTAAATATGGAAAGTCATGGTGTCACACCCTAATCAGCTAATTACCTCAAAACACCTGCAAAGGTTTCCTGAGCCTTTAAATGGTCTCTCAGTCTGGGTCAGTAGGCTACACAATCATGGGGAAGACTGCTGACTTGAAAGAAGTCATTGACACTATCCACAAGGAGGGTAAGCCACAAAATGTCATTGCTAAAGTAGCTGGTTGTTCACAGAGTGCTGTACCCAAGCATATTCATAGAAAGTTGAGTAGAAGAAAAAAGTCTGGTAGGAAAAGGTGCACCAGCAAGAATTTGGGGGAGCTTCACAAGGAGTGGACTGAGGCTGGCGTCAGCGCATCAAGAGCCACTACGCACAGACGAATCCTAGACATGGGCTACAAATGTCGCATTCCTCGTGTCAAGCCACTCCTGAACAGGACCAAACGTAGAGCGTCTTTACCTGGCTGTGGAGAAAAGAACGTGGGGACTGTTGCTCAGTGGACCATATTCCTCTTTTCAGATGAAAGTAAATTTGGCATTTCATTTGGAAATCAAGGTCCCAGAGTCGGGAGGAAGAGTGGAGAGGCACAGAAAACATGTTGCTTGAAGTCCAGTGTGAAGTTTCCACAGTCAGTGATGATTTGGGCTACCATGTCATCTGCAGGGTGTTGGTCCACTGTGTTTTCTGAAATCCACAGTCAACGCAGCAATCTACCAGGAAATTTTAGAGCACTTCATGCATCCTTCTGCTGACAAGCTTTATGGAGATGCTGATTTCATTTTCCAGCGGGACTTGGCACCTGCCCACACTGCCAAAAATACCAAAAGCTGGTTCAAGGACCATGGTGTTTGTGTGCTTGACTGTCCAGCAAACTCACCAGACCTGACCCCATAGAGAATCTATGGGGTATTATCAAAAGGAAAATTAGAGGGACACCAGACCACCAAGCAGATGACCTGAAGGCTGTATCAACGCAACCTGGGCTTCCATTCCACCTAGCCGTGCCACAGGAGGAGTGCCTCCATTGACACGCATGCCCAATTGGATGTCATGTAATCTCAGGCAACAAAACAAAAAACAAGGCAGGCCCCTCCAACCAAGTTATTGACAGTGCATAAGAAAATGAACATACTTTTCAGAGCCTGGACATTTAGTTTTTAATATCTTAATTATTGATCATATGTATATTCTACTTTTTCGTAGAAGACATCTGAATTTTGTCTTTTCATGATTTGTAAGCCATAATCATCAAAATTTCAAGAAATAAGGCTTTCGAAAACATTTCACTCGATCGGGTTAAAATGAATCTATCCATAATATTGGCCGGTTTCACTTTCTGAAATGAGTGACAAAAAATATTTACCTTTTTCATGATATTCAAATTTTTTGAGATGTACCTGTATATGGTATAAGTAGTGTGTACGTATACCAAAAATAATTATATAATGTATATACACACACAATAGGAGAAAAACAGTAACAGTCATGACAGAATGTCTTAGTGAAATATTTATTCTTTTATATAAACATATAAAACAAATCATTTAAATACAGAACATCTGTACACAACCTTTGTACACAAGTTTCTGTAGTGCTCAGCATGGGTGCAGATTCAATCCATCCAGTTTCTTGGCTTTTAAACATGGCAGAGTTGGTCACCTAGAAAAGCACAAAGTAGAGCAGCAAGACGGTGGTTTTCATGCATTAACAGGTCCTAGACTCTCAATCTTCTTCTAATTGAGTTCATTTCCTTACCATTCACAACAAACACCAGTTGGTGAACTCTATTCTGCACCAAGCAGGCAGTTAAGACACAGTGTGTATTTAATATTATTCGCATAATGCAACTAAGCAACTATGTGAAGCATTAGGCAAGGAGGAGGAACAAAATCATCCAGAAACAGTAATGCTGACTTCTGTTGTAGGTTATAATGCAAGTTAACAGCACAGGGCCATTTCTGAAGATGCTTCACCATATGAAGAGAGCGATGTTTGTGAGGAAAAGAGAATGTGCGTCAAGTCATATGAAGATGAATAAGGGATATCCACTGTGCTTCTGATTTAAAACTATTCAACTGGAGTTCCATAAAAAGTGGGTTTAACTAAGGGGAAATGTCTAAAAAAATTGTACTCCACAATTCTTTAGCTCAATGAAGAGCACAAAGAGGAAAACGAGCTACACTTATTCACCGATTCTGCCACATTCCTTTCATGGGCCAAGAAACATTTAATCTCTTCACCAGGTTCTGAATTAAACTGACTTACAGCACCGTTAATAGTGAAAAAACACATAAGCCAACTTCTGGAGAAAAGGTGAGAGAAAAACTAAAATAAAATACGACTTATTAAAACAAAGGTCTCTCAAAAGGTATGATGTGCAAAAAAATAAAAGAACAATGTTATTGCCTGAAACGGTGCAGACACGCCGTGAAATCATGCCAAGTGGCCAACAAAAAAAAGAAAAATCTACCAAGAACAACATTTCTGTCTCCACCAAAAACCAAACAAGTGATTTCATCTGCCACCTGTCATGGCTCTGCATGTCTTTTTCCATGTGTGCAACTGCAGCAACAAAAACAACTGCTGACACCATCACCCCTCTTTACCGTAAGTGTGCTGCCGCTCATCCTTCATGTAATGAACACAAGCAAAGCAGCCTGGTGACACCATTACTCTACAGTTCATTAGTCTAGAATGAACTCATAAAAAGACAATGGCTGATTGAAAGCGATCACTCTGTTTCAAGTCAACTCCGAGATAAAGGCAACTGGAAATGCCTCTGTATTCCACACTGAGGCTGCGTCTAAGATGCCCCTCTGTTCTTGCACAGAGGTGGTCAGAGCCTGGCGGGGATTTGAAGAGCCCTCTCCAGCATCTCCAGGTCCTCTGGCTGAGCAGTGATTGTTCTAGATGTAGTCGTCATCCACCGGTTCCCCCCGAACGTCGCAGTAGTGGATGAAGACGACCACCACACGCTGGAAAACACCCCTACGTGTCTGCCGTCGCTCTGAGATCTCCTCACCGATGGTCTCCATGCAGATGTCAGCCGAGAGCTGTCCCTTACGCCGTGGTGCATAGATAGTGGCTGACAGAAAGGAACATTTCAGAGAGTGAGCGAGAGAGACTGGTTTAAAAAGAAAAACAAAAGAGGATTCTTTCAAAAACATTAAACAATCTAACCAAGAGGTCAAACGTATATGATGTTATATAATTCATGTGATTGAATAATCAAAATAAAAAAAAGATGGAAAAATAACCAAATATCAATTGTGCTATAGTTATGACGCATCTGTATCTGAATATTAACACCTGGACTTTGTAATTTCATGATGGATTACTTACTACTTTCATCATCCTCAAAGTCGTATCGGGCGTAACTGTTGGGCTCTGCTGTGCGTAACGAGCGAAGCCACGGGAAATCTGTGATCATTGAATACGGCGCCGCATCTACTACTCCTAAAGCACAGGGAGTGTGGGAAAGATTGAATGCCATTACTTTTTTATTCCTTTAAAACTGAAAGGGATCTTGTAAACATTTATGGGCAGCTTCGACATTATGGGAGTCTGCAACTTTTCTCACCCATTAAGATGATTAAGTTTGTGGAAGGGATTTGGGAAATGTAAATGCAACTGTAAATTTCTCTCTCCTCTCTCTCACACATACTATAACTGTTTCCATAGGAAGTAAGGGGAACTTGGGGCTAGTCTCGAAGGACCCTGATCTGTTTCCTCTCACCCTCTAAAGTGTAAATGTCTCGGCCCCAGGGATAGGTGGGATACTTCTTTACATCCTCTTCCGTCCGTGTGGCCTCCGGAAAGAATTCATACTTGATGAGTTCTCTTGTGAAAGGATAAAAACACAGCTTGTGAGTTTTTTGGTCTACCATGATAAGAAAATAGTGCCATCTGTTGGACAAAGCAGGAATCAGACAAGCCATTTGGAAAGCTTTTTCCAGAATTTTGCAGAATCAAAGTGTAATGAGTCATGCAACAAAACAATTAGACATTGCAGCATTCTAAAGATGATAAACACTAAAACGCTAAACAATGCTTTTATTCTTGGTGTATATCAGAATCTGTTAAAATGGAAATATTCTTATAAGTGATGCAGTTTTATGAGTACTGTATTATGGGTAATGTAGACCACTCACTGGCTAATGTTGGCAATGGTGTCCATCCAGCTACGTACGCGCACCTTGTTCCTGACATTGGGTGGGTTGCTGAACTCATGGATAATAGCAATATGGTATGGATACGGACCACTGAAGAGCTTTTTCTCCAGTGCTAGAGAATCAATCTGGATGTTGAAAAGAACATGACTGTAACATATTGTTCTTTAAATACTTCAAATACCATTTAAAGGGCTCAAAAACAAAGCTGTAATGTAACTAAATATTAAGCCATTCTAAATGCAAATCACACATTTGCTGGAAAATAGTTGCACATGACGCAAAACATCAATGACTTCTTCATTCAAGATGATTACATTACAAACTATTCTAATAATTTCCTACTTGCAAAACCGCATCTATGTCAGCCATCATATTATAATGTTATTTTTATTACATATAAATTAAAACCAATAATGTCCAATAAATCATAAAAATCTAAGTGTTTAGGTTTGCAAAGTATACACACACACACACACACGCGTGCATTCAAAAGTATGGGATCAGTAAGATTTTTAAAGCTTATGCTATACAAGGTTGCATGCATTTGATCAAATACACACACAAACACACACACACACACACACACACAGTAATATAGAGAAATATTAGTACGAGTTAAAATAACTGTTACTTTGCCGAACAGAGAGTTCAAAAGAACAGCACTTATTTGAAATTAAAATGTTCTTCCCTGACACCTCTAAACAATTTAATGCAGCCCTGCTGAACAAAAGTATTTATTTCTTTAAAAAGATCTTACTGACCCCAAACTTTAGAATCACAATAATTTAACAACAATATCCAATATATCTCAATAATCTAAATGTATAAGTTTGCAAAGCATAAAAACGTATGTACATGAATAATGAACATAAAATGCTGTTAAAACGCAGAAAACTGTCAGCAAACTTTCTCACACTGGCCCTGGGCCATTCTTGCTGTTGCGCCTTGTTTTAATTTTAAATCTGGGGGAAGATAAGCTGCATTTATAAACACATTTCTATACTTTTTTGAATGTTGCACTTACAGTGGGGCAAAAAAGTATTTAGTCAGCCACCAGTTGTGCAAGTTCTCACACTTAAAAAGATGAGAGAGGACTGTAATTTTCATCATAGGTATACCTCAACTATGAGAGTTAAATGAGAAAAAAAAAATCCAGAAAATCACATGTAGATTTTTAAAGAATTAAGTGGTAAATTCCTCGGTAAAATAAGTATTTGGTCACCTACAAACAAGCAAGATTTCTGGCTTTCACAGACCTGTAACTTCTTCTTTAAGAGGCTCCTCTGTCCTCCACTGGTTACCTGTATTAATGGCATCTGTTTGAACTCGTTATCAGTATAAAAGACACCTGTCCACAACCTCAAACAGTCACACTCCAAACTCCACCATGGCCATGACCAAAGAGCTGTCAAAGGACACCAAAAAACAAAATTGTAGACCTGCACCAGGCTGGAAGACTGAATCTGCATAGGTCAGCAGCTTGGTGTGAAGAAATCAACTGTGGGAGCAATTATTAGACAATGGAAGACATACAAGACCACTGATAATCTCCCTCGATCTGGGGCTCCACGCAAGATCTCACCCCGTGGGGTCAAAATGATCACAAGAACTGTGAGCAAAAATCCCAGAACCACACGGGGGGACCTAGTGAATGACCTGCAGAGAGCTGGGACCAAAGTAACAAGGCTACCATCAGTAACGACTGCGCCGCCAGGGACTCAAATCCTGCAGTGTCAGACGTGTCCCCCTGCTTAAGCCAGACATGTCCAGGCCCGTCTGAAGTTTGCTAGAGTGCATTTGGATGATCCAGAAGAGGATTTTGAGAATGTCATATGGTCAGATGAAACTTAAATAGAACTTTTTGGTAAAAACTCAACTTGTCGTGTTTAGAGGAGAAAGAATGCTGAGTTGCATCCAAAGAACACCATACCTACCATGCTTTGGGGCTGTTTTTCTGCAAAGGGACCAGGACGACTGATCCGTGTAAACGAAAGAATGAATAAGGCCATGTATCGTGAGATTTTGAGTGAAAACTCCTTCCATCAGCAAGGGCATTGAAGTTGAAACGTGGCTGGGTCTTTCAGCATTACAATGATCCCAAACACACCGCCCGGCAACGAAGGAGTGGCTTCGTAAGAAGCATTTCAAGTCCTGGAGTGGCCTAGCCAGTCTCCAGATCTCAACCCCATAGAAAATCTTTTGAGGGAGTTGAAAATCCGTGTTGCCCAGCGACAGCCCCAAAACATTACTGCTCTAGAGGATATCTGCATGGAGGAATGGGCCAAAATTCCAGCAACAGTGTGTGAAAACCTTGTTCGTTTGACCTCTGTCATTGCCAACAAGGGTATATAACAAAGTATTGAGATGAAATTTTGTTATTGATCAAATACTTATTTCATGCAATAAAATTGAAATTAATTATTTAAAAATCATACAATGGGATTTTCTGGATTTTTTTCTCATTTTTTCTCTCATAGTTAAGGTATACCTATGATGAAAATTACAGGCCTATATCATCTCATCGTTTGTTAATGGAGAACTTGCACATAAAAGGGGGGGTTTTTGGTGGCTGACTAAATACTTTTTTTCCCCACTGTACGCAATCAATAGTAATACTGTATACTCGAGAGTTTCATCAGATGTGACAATCGTAAGTCTTACGTCAACACAATATTCAGAATAACACTGACCTGCTGCATAGGCCTCATGTAGATGATGCGGTTTCTCTCCGGTGGCATCCGTAAGATCTGATCAAGCACCTGCTCCATGTCCAACTTCTTACATTGTGCGTAATCAAAGCGGTTTACTATGGGGGTACTTTCTACCACCAAGTGTTTCAGCACCCTACAGCGTGTTGCTTGGGGAAGAAAGAATAAAATTACACCTTAAGATCTGATACAGTTTGACTCCTATGTCAAAGTCATCATGTTCTGCTATGAACTCACCATGGACAAACATCATTTTGGGGCACTCCTTGAGGACCAGGTCTGTGATGCCACAGTTTGTAAGTGTGATTCCTACCAGGTTTTTAGATTTAAGGCTGAGCACCTGTATGATGTGAAAAAGAATTCTGTAAGAAAGTGCACTGAAGAAATATTTAATTGAGTGATACAAGATCATGAACCCACCTGCACATGGTCATCTTCAGTCACAGGATCACTGGTGCTGGTGGACTTGTCTGCCATACGTTTCCTCTTCACTGCAACCCGAGGCTTTGCTTTGGGTAGTTCTGGATATACCAAAGTGAGCAATTAAATGGAAGTCTTACTGATTGTCCAATTCATCTTCTCACAGTCATGGTTGATAAATAATGACAGAATTTTCATTTTTGGTGCAATATTCTTTTAAGTAAAATTTGAATGTAATTTTAAAAGTATATGCGTTTGTAAATACACTACCATTCAAAACTTGGGGGTCAGTAAGAAATGAATAACTGTATTCAGTAAGGATGTGTTAAATTGGTCAAAAGTGACAGTAAATACTTTTATGATGTTACAAAAGATTTCTATTTCAAATAAATGCAGTTTTTTTCCTTTCTATTAATTAAAGAATCATGAAAAAACTGCATCACTGTCCCACAAAAAAGGTTAAGCAGCAACCATTTAAACTATAAAACTATTTTTGAGCACCAAATCAGCATATTAGAATGATTTCTGAAAGATTATGTGACACTTAAGTCTAGAGTAATAGCGCGGTAAAATTCAGCTTTGACATCACAGCCTACATTCCATAACAAAAAAAAAAAAAGTTTAATTTTTTTTAATGGTAATAATTTTTCACTATATTACGTATTTTTTATTTATTACGTAATATTAATGTATTTTTGAAGCCCTGGTGAGCACAAAAACTTCAAAAAAACGAAAAAAAAATCTTACCAACCCCAAATGTTTGAATGGTAATTACAAGTATGTAATGCAATATTCAATATGTTATAAAGTCATCTATTATACTTTATACTCAAAATGCAACACTGAAAAAGGTACAAATATTCCTGAAATAAATGCATCTACACATGAGACATTCTACACTGTCAGTGGCTTTATGCATGCATTCATTCATCAGAAAAAGTCAAATTTCCTACATGCACTATCCTTCTTAGCACTGTAGGTTCACTAGGAATCAAAATAAGTGTTGCACTTTATCTAAATGTCATGATCAAAAGGAAACATACTGCAATATAATTGCCAATATAGTTTAACAGTGGAGCAATTCAGACCCCCAGCATTCCTCCATCTGCTTTTATGCTATGCACAAACGGCACACCACGAGGGTCCGTTTTTACCCAACTGTGCCTTTTTTCCATTTCTCAATTGATTCTCTGACATCCCACTGTGAGAAACCTCTGCTCTTGACTTACCTGACTCACACACCAGGGGCACAGAGGAAAGTCTGCTGCAGGCACGAGTGACCGGTCTCCTAGGAAACTCATCTGTAGGGCTTCTGTGTGATGATCCTTGCTGGTGGCCTGCAGTCCTCTCACTGTGCCCCTCAGGTGAGCCCTGAGTCCTGAGTGGAGCATTGGAGTGCCTGTCCTCCATCTCATCTCCTGCACTCTGCTCTGGGCTGTGACGTTCTGATCTATGACTGTCGCCCCCTGTTTGCAGGCTGTGGCCACCACGAGTTCTGTTTTCAGAGCCGGGACGAGACCTGTTGCACGTGCAGCGAGTCCTCACCATGTCATCCTCCCCTCTTCCCGCCCCACCCTGGTCGTCCTGATTGGCCGAGTCCTCCCTCCAGCGGATGGAGCAAACACAGCTGCCGGCAGCGTAGCCTGAAGCAGACCCTGGTCCACTGTTTCTGTCTCTGGACCCACGTTCAGCCGTCTCAGTGGCAGCCTTCATGTCAGCCTTGATCTGCTCGCTGGTCACCTGACAGCCTTTCTCACAGCTGAGGTCCTGAGGTTGCGGTCCACGTCTACGCAGTGGAGTTTTACCTTTACCTGTCAGAATACAGCACAACAAGCGTTTCGGCAGCCATCAAAGTTTATTCTCTTCTAATACTGTCAGTGCAGTCAAACGGATAATATTTCTGAATTTATATGGCCCCAAAAATATTTTAATATGCTTGGCCACCTAAGTTACATGTACAGATAAACTGTATGAATTAAATGATAAATATTGAACAGTGTATATTGATAAAATATATGACATAATTTAAAGCAATGATATTCACACATTAAGTAAGATTAATTATTTTTTTTGTCTATAAGTAAGATTAATTTATTTTTTTGTCTATGAAGATTTTAAATGTGAACTACCATGTGGAGTCATAGCTGTACTGCTCTTCCCCTGGGCTTCTGTCTCAGGGTACTGGCCTTGAGAGCGGGCGGCAGCTGGTGTCCTGATTGGACAGTACTCATCCTCACTGTCCGAGTCTGACACCACCACCGACTGCTTCTTCACTGAGGTTTGAACTCCACTAGGCCCTGAAATAAATCATAAAAGAAAAAGCACAAATGTTAATGTCTAATCATCATACGTATACCATCTGTTTGCAATGTTTGCTAGGTTACTTCAGACCTGCTTGTTCTTCATCCTGTTCAAGTGAAGGATTAGTTGTTTGGCTGGAACCCTGGGTCTCTTCCTCAGCCACAAGAACCGGCTCAGGCTCCATGTTGTCTGCCACCATGCCCTCAACATCGGGAATCTCTGATTGAAGTCGGGAATAAGAGTCAATTCAAAGCTTTCAGCAACCAAACAATCATCAAACACTTGATAAGTAAGATTTTGGTAAATGTTCCTGAAAGCAGCCGCTTGTGTGCACCAACTTGTCTCTGCCTGTGATTTGATCCCAATATCATTGTATCAAAAACTAGTGAACATTACAAAAAACAAACAAAAAAAGAATAAAGAAAGTCGAAAATACGAGAATTATGACAATTTGAAACATAAGATTTTTTTATATAGACTCTTTGACCGGTCCACTTTTGTCTATGTGATGCATCCTTGCTAAGTGCTTTCAATGATCTCATATGCATACCAAAATAAAAGAATACAACCTTTTTGTTTACATAATATATATGTGTACAGTGTATATTTATTATGTATATATAAATGCACACAGCACATGACACATTCAAAAAATTATAAAGTTGTTTTTGGAAAACTCCAAAATTTGGTTATGCTTATAGTATAAAATACATTAGTATAATATTATAAATATTATTAATATTAATATATACACATGTAAATAGTTTCAAAATATACTTATGTATCTACGTATATATACATAAAATATACAAACAAAACTTTTATATTTTGGGATGCGATTAATCGTGATTAATCATTTGACGGCACTGAGTAAAAGTGTTTCCACATTTTATCTAAAGAAAAAACTTTTGAATGATAATGTACTCCTGTGGCCACCTGGGTAGTGTTCTGAGGCACATCTCCGACCCGTGCGTTGTCTCTTGGTGGATAAGGCTAAAAGCAGGAGGGCCTCCTAACGGACGGCAATTGTAGTGTGGGTGCGTCAGGGACTGCTCAGGGGACCATCGCGTGAACGGGGCTGCGGAGGCTGGTAAGGAAATGAGAGATTCTATTTATTTCAATGCTGAAATCATTTATGTGTTCTGGTCGATCACGAACCCAATTAGTGGTTGTTGTTATTGTTATCATTATCATTGTTGGAATTCTGATTGCTGACCAGGGCAGACGAAACTCCGATACCCGTGCCTGCACTGAGTCCCACGCGGGCACAGCCCTGCGGTAAACAAATAAAGTTAGCATGCCTCGTAACATTTAATCTCTTATAGTATATATTATTTTAATTTATATTGTGACTTCTTTACTGTTCAAAAGTACACATTGTAATTATTGTACATGGAAAGACCCTGAACTGTCTGTTTACCTCAAATGGTAAAGATATCTAAGTGATAGTGTCTAGGTAATGAATGAATATCACTCCGTCAACTCACCTTGGGAGGTTCACGAAACATCTGGTCCAGAGAGATGAATTCCAGGCTGGGAAGCATCTCAATGAACTGACTGAACGACTCCAGCTTGATAGCATGACAGCGCATTAGAGTGAGGTCCACCAAGCGACTCCAGCGTGAGTGGTCTTTAACAAAAAGCATGCTAATTTGTCAGATTTAAGAACCAATACTAAAAAATGCATACAATCAATTGTCAGATTTCCAGATAATGCTGATAGAAATGGTCCATTTAAAAAAGAAAAGTACCATCTTAAAGTCAGGAAATACATACATAAATGAAGATGGATCTATTACCTGTGATCCAGTTGTGTGGATTGTGAAGATGTGGACAGTTATAAATGACCAGATACTTGATGGAGGTAAACACCTCATTAACAGCCTTCATTCCGATGTCTGTGATGATTCCAGGATTCTCAATTACGTCAGCAAGACCGTATTTGACTAACTCAGCATGGCTCATGTTACCTGTGTAAAACATGTTTTATTGCAGGTACATGAAGGGTTAAGTTTACCCAAAAATGTGCTCACCTTAATGTTGTTCCAAACCCATAAGAATGTCATTAATCTCTGAAACACAAATTAAGATCTACAAGATATATTGTGGGGGAAGTCGTGGCCTAATGGTTAAGGAGTCGGACTCGTAACCCAAAGGTCTCGTACCGGCAGGGATTGTAGGTGGGGGGAGTGAATGTACAGTGCTCTCTTCCACCATCAATACCACGACTGAGGTGCCCTTGAGCAAGGCACCGAACCCCCAACTGCTCCCCGGGCACCGCAGCAAAAAAATGGCTGCCCACTGCTCCGGGTGTGTGTTCACAGTGTGTGTGTGTGTGTGTTCACTGCTGTGTGTGTGCACTTTGGATGGGATAAATGCAGAGAACTAATTCCGATAATTCCATACTTGGCCACATGTCACGTCACATATGTTCCTCCATTAAAAGTCTGTTCAACCAAAACCTTGATATCATAAAATTAATCCATATGAATCAGTTTTATTCAAGTCTTCTGAAGAGACATAAACACTGATCAACACATACATAGATCAGGTTAAATATGGTAAACACATGCTCAAATGTGCTTGCATGTCACAAAGTTTTGACGGAAAGGAATGTCAATGGAGGAACAGAAATCTCTCAGATTTCATTCAAATATGAACGAGATGAGGGTGAGTTATTAATGACAAACATTTTATAACAATGACTTACACTGCAACAGAAATTCATCTACATATCCAAGGTGCAAAGTCTCAAATTGGGGGAACTCCAGTTCAGCCATCTTCAATGCGGAGAACACCCCATCTTTGGTTAAGGAAGGCTGGATTCGAACTTCATGCAACCTGGACAACCAGAGATAAATCTGTCAACATGCCTCCTATAGTAATCGTTATTTACTTGTGTTCCGGGTGATAATTCTTAAAGCAACAGTTTACCTGGCGAGGCAGCAGTAAGATGCAGAGGGGTCGGCCCAGATCCACTTCAAGTGCATTTTTACAAGCACCAAATACAATTGTGTGCAAATTACGAAATCCTCCTAGAGAGATGTAAACTTTTCTTTTATTATTCTTGCTTAAAATATGTAATTATTGCATTCACATAGTAAACGGGAAATAGATATTGCAAGAACAACTTGCACAGTCAAAGAAAAAAGTTTTGACTGTGCTTTACAATACTATAATATATCGCTCAGCAGTTTTATATAATTCCTATTTATAAGGAGCTAGCAAAATGCTCCTCTTACCTGACCTCCAGCTATCCTCCACAACATGCTGAATCAGTCCCCCTAAAAAAGGCACCCTCACCAGCTCCAGCTGCTCTAGGTTGCGGGCAGAGGCCAGACCGGTGACAAGAGGCACATACTTTAGAGAATTAGTGGGACCGGCACAGTTCCTCATGACGAATGTACGCAAATTCACACAGAGAAAGTCTTTGAAGGGCTGAGGCTTAGTGAGGCGCACCCATTTCAGGTACAGATGCCTGAGCATGGACAGACAGGGGATCTCTGGCACATTGACACCTATAGGAAAGAGAAAGTGGAATGGTTTGTGACAAGATGATCTAGATGATGTGGAAAACAGTTTGCACAGTGGAAGCAATCTAAAACTCACCGACAAGATGGAGGGTCTGGATTTTAGCTGCAGCTGGAATAGTGAGTTTGTTCTCTGAGGGAATAGGAAAGGCCCCGTTTCGGTTCCTGAACTTCCCTAGAATGTGAACCTGAGGCATGTAGTTCCATATCGCCTCCACCAGCTCCAAATGCGATGTCTCCACACCCTGTAAGAGCAGATATTGTTCTTATTTTAGAAACTGAAACAACAACAATCTCATATATATCATAGACTCACTATAAGGTTGGGACAGGCCTGTAGAGCCTCCAAAACACCAGGAATGCTAAAGGCCTCATAACCCCTGACCCTCCTTCTCTCTAGGTAACGTGGATGAAGGCCATACAGCTGTTCCAAATCAGGCATCTTCTTCGTTAGCATGAGGAAACTGGAGTCTGTGAAACCTGAGTTCCAACATAAATTCAAACAACTGAATTAACAAAAAATGGACAGTCACAGTGTCACAAGTGTTGTAAGGCTTTAGTACTGGTATTCTCTGCTTCACTGATTTAGAATACTGTTCAAAACAAATCTATCTTTCAAGAAAGGTTCACATTGGAGTAGACCAATATATATTTCAGGCCTATTAATCAGCTAACCAGAGATCACTGGCCAATATCTATCAACAGCTCTGGTAAGAGGTAATAAACACATTCTGTTTTCAATCATTTTAGTGTTTGCAAGTAAAATTGGGTAAAACAACTTTAGCTACAACTGTCTATATATAATTATTAGAATATATATATATATAAATTAATATATCATGATTTGAATATTGTGAAAAAGTTCTTTTTTTTGTAACTTATTCCAAAAAGTGAAACTTTCATGATTCTAATTCATTCACATAGGAAAGTAAAACATTTCAAAAGTTTTTTTTTTTTTGTTTTAATTTTGATGATTAGAGTTTACAGCTCATGAAAGTCAAAAATCCACTAGTATCTCAAAATATTAGAATATTTCCTAAGATCAAAAAAAAAAAAAAGATTTGCAAAACAGAAAAGTTCAAGTTCTTTAAAGTATGTTAATTTATGCATTCAATACTTGGTCGGGGCTCCTTTAGCACAAATTCCAGCATCAGTGAGGTTTGGCATGAAAGCGATCAGTCTGTGGCACTGCTGAGGCACTATTGAAGCCCAGGCTTCTTTAATAGCGGCCTTCAGCTCATCTGTATGGTTGAATCAATGGTTTCTCATCTTTCTCTTGAAAATATCCCATAAATTCCATATGGGGTTCAGGTAAGGCATGTTGGCTGGCCAATCAAGCACATCATGGTCAGCAAACCACTTGGAAGTGTTGTTTGGCACTGTGTGCAGGTGCCAAGTCCTGCTGGAAAATGAAATCATCATCTCCATAAAGCTTGTCAGCAGATAGCATAAAGTGCTCCAAAATCTCCTGGTAGACGGCTGCATTGACTTTGGACTTGATAAAACACAATAGACCAACACCAGCAGACGTCACAGCACCCCAAATCATCACTGACTTTGGAAACTTCACACTGGACTTCAAGCAACATGGTTTCTGTGCCTCTCCATTCTTCCTCCAGACTCCAGACCTTGATTCCAAATGAAATGCAAAATTTACTTTTATCTGAAAAGAGGACTTTGGAGCACTGAGCAACAGTCCAGTTATCTTTCTCCTTAGCCCAGGTAAGATGCTTCTGACGTTTCTGTTTCAGAAGTGGCTTGGTAGCCCTTTTCCTGAAGACGTCTGAGCGTGGTGACTCTTGATGCCCTGACTCTAGCTTCAGTACACTCCTTGTGAAGCTCTCCCAAGTGCTTGAACCGGCTTTGCTTGACAGTATTCTCAAGCTTGCGGTCATCCCTGTTGCTTGTGCACCATTTGCCAACCCTTCTTCTTCCTTCCAGTCAACTTTGCATTTAATGTGCTTTGATACAGCACTCTGTGAACAGCTGCTCTTTCAGTAATGACTTTCTGTGACTTACCCTCTTTGTGGAGGTTGTCAATGATTGTCTTCTGGACCATTTCCAAGTCAGCAGTCTTTCCCATTATTGTGGTTTCAAAGAACAAGAGAAACACAGAATTTATACTGTAGGGTAGGGCTGCACGATAAATCGCATGCGAGTCTTAACCGCGCATCTTGTCAAAGCCGGTTCTTTAATCAGCGGTAAATCTCCATCACGTGTGTGTTTTCACATTGAGCAGCATTAACTACACATAGCCGTTGTTCACTGAAGAGCTGCGCAAAAAATCGCGCGAATAGGGCCGTGGTTTTTTGCGGCAACTTTGTCATGCACTTGTACAGCCCTAACTGTAGTGTTTGTTCATTTAATGAAACTCAAATGTGAAATATTTCTAATAATATACTGTGTATCTACGGATTTTTGAACTTCATGAGCTGTAAGCTGCTAATCATCAAAAAAATAACAAAACTTTTAAAAATGTTTACTTTACATGTTATGACCCTAGACTTAGGGACATAAATAACTTCACAATATTCTCTTTTTTGCGATTTCACCTTTATATATATTAAGTTTGTTATATATATATATATATATACAGACTTACAATTAAAAATCTTGGGGTCAGTTTTGTAAGTGAATAAGTCTTGTTATGAACATATTATTCAATAATAAAGTGACAGTAAAGACATAAATGCTGTTTTTTTTTACTCTCTATTCTTCAAATTCTCCTAAAAAAAATCCTGAAAAAAAGTATCACAATTTCCACAAAATATTGCTGTTATAATAAATAATAACTATTCCCAACACTGATGATAATAAGAAACATTTCTTGATCAGCATATTTGAATGATTTCTAGTCTTTTGACACTAAAGACTATTATAATGGAGCTGAAAATACAGCTTAGCCATCACAGAAATAAATCGGCCACTGGACACCATGCATTCTATACATCAGCATAAACCATTATCAACCACTAGATTTAAGTATGGTAAGAAGTATTAAATGTAGCTGAGAGTACTCAGTAATAAATCATAAACAGCTGAGAGTAGTACAGTGTAGGCCTAATAAAAACTTTCAATACACAAATATGCAGGGTAGAGGGTTGTGAAAACTTTACTGTGTCAACTTACTGAGTGTGTTACTTAATCTGATTATAAACTCAAAGCTCTTAGGCAGACAATTCATAACTATTGACTACACATTTATACCAGGTTTAATTATAAACATACTGAAATTTGAGCATTAAGAGTGTCGTCTACCTGAGGGCATGTACTCCCACCACCGGCTGGCACAAAGGTCCACAACCTTCACCACCCGCAAGTACAGAGTCACTGCCTCCCGCAGTTTCCGTGACAGACACTCCATACACATTATGTCCTGCATGGGTAAGTATCTGTGGGGAGATGGACTTATGCATCATAATTCAAGTCAACTATAAACCATTGCAATTTGAGTTAACCTATGACAGCTCTGTCAAAAATCTCTGGAATTGAGAATAGAATCGCAGGGAATACATTTGCTAACTACTGTATTAACTAGTGGTGGGATGTTGTACTGACCGGAATATGTGGCAGAGCACCTCATGTGAGAGCTCGTTGATATAGTCTTTAGGTTCCTCATGTCCAAGAGAGCTTAATGTTCCTCCCCCCAAAATATGAGTCCTGGTGACCTTGCGCCTTGGGCCCATCATGTCCAGGGCAGTGAGATATCCACCAAGTGAAGGCAATAATCTCACTCCCTCTGTCCAGATCCTCTTGTTTGGGGCATCAACACACAATCATCACTCACTGCTTTGTAAAGAATAAACAACGTTACGTCAATTAAACGTCTGAGACAACAACAACACAAAAAAACAAAAGGGGGGGGGGGGGGGGGGGGGTCTTCACTTTCACATTACATGTAAATAATTCACGACCATTTTTACAGCTGCCAAAACTAAACAACAGCTCAATGAGGTAAAACTAAAAAAAGCTCCCTAAACACAAGACAATGGACATTAATCTACACCAAACTGGCTGTAGCACTCACAGCAGGCTAAGCTAGTAGGATCTATATCATGATTTCAACACTGGTAGTTAAGAGGCACAATGGCTCAAATGAAGAAGAGCTGAGCCGTTCAGTAATCAGCAGAATGTGAGATGATGATGATGATGCTGCTGTTTCAAGTTATGATCACCAGCTCTAGCTAGCAATCAGCTGTTAGCAACCTCACCACTGCTGTATAAAGATATAGATCTAACAGTGCTGTAACAAGACCTTTATGAAGAAGCGTTTAGCTGAAACTGGCCCATTTATATTATCTGGTTTTCAGTCGAGCTCATAAGTGCGATTTGTGGTTAGTTTGAAGGTGAGCAGCGGCAGCTGTCTGTCTGAATCCGCGTTCAGCAGCGACGTGAAGCCAGCGTTGGCCTTCCAAATACAAACAGGAAGTTCAGATGTTTTTTTTTTTTTTTACAAAATAAAAGACGCGGATAACCGGAAAATGGACTGGATTTAATGTATTGCTCACGAAAGGGAGCATGTTCTAAATTACAGAAAAAATACCTTAAAATTAACCACAGGAGGTTTTCTATGTTTTTGTATATTTAGTAATTTCATTTTTGTTTCTTGATTGTAAAGAAGCAGGGAGCACTTAGTTTCTGAAGGGGTGTCTACAGACATTCTGTAATCGTTGTATGTGCACACTGTGCAGTCAGTTTAAAAAACAGCCAGCTTTGAGATGAAAGACAGTCAGGGAGATAAGTGTAATGCTAGTAGAGAACTTTATTCAGGCTTTTTTCTTTTCTTCTCTTCTCTTCTCTTCTCTTCTTCTCTTCTCTTCTCTTCTCTTCTCTTCTCTTCTCTTCTCCTTTCGGACAGGAAGCAAAAATGTTTATTTTATTTGACATAGCCTAATTAATCAACAGTAAAGTTAAAAAACAATTAATGAACAGTAAATTAATTTGAAGCTATGTGAGACTATTGTCTTAAAATTAAAGTTGCTTCACGATGCCATAGAATAACCCTTTTTTATCTAAATGGTTCCATAAAAAACCTTTAACATCTGAAGAACCTTTCTGTTTCACAAAAGGTTCTTTGTGGCTAAAGAAGGTTCTTCAGATTATAAAAAGGTAAGAAATAGATGGTTCTTTAAAGAACCGTTGACTGAATGGTTCTTTGTGGAACCAAAAATGTTTTTTCTATGGCATCGCTGTGAAGAACCTTTTAAGCACCTTTATTTTTAAGAGTGTATGTTCAGCTTGATATCTATACGATGACGCCTTCTTCGTAATGTGTTGGCCTGTCGCCTGCACACCCCACAACAATCCTTCGAGTGGACTTGTGTCCTCTGTATTCACATCTGGGGTGTCTCTTCCCGCTGATTAATGTACATGTAACTACAGGGAATGGCTTGTTGCTGATATACAAGTCTCTGTTTTCAGGAAGTCGAGTACCTCCTCCGGTACAAACTGCTTTAACTTGCTTGTTATTCGCTAGTATGAAGGTGTTGACTTCTTTGCAGCTGTTGTCATCTTGGGACCCCGTGATGTGTCTTGTACGGATCTCACCGTCACATCTCTGTACATTCATGGCTCCAAACACATGCTGCCTAATGAATTTATTATAACGCTCTTCTACTACTTCTTCGTCTGTTTGACCATAAATGGACAATGAGGCACACAGGACCAGTAGCAGAATCATTATAGAGTGATGAATCCCCATGACCTGGCGAGCAACATATAAAAAAGTGTTTTTTTTTGTGAGATTAATGAAGAAAATAATAAAGGAAAATAAGTGTTGTGACAACATACCTTGCTCTTCTTGACAAAGTAATATGTTGTTCCACCAGCTGTCTTCTTTTGTCTATAAGCTGTAAGAGAATCAAAAGCAGGTAACTAACAAATCATGAAAAAACTAGCACATGAAACAGGCTCCAAAAACTCTGCTGTAATATTACTAACCAGCTGCAGTTGAGACTTTGCTGCTGTTAGTAATGCTGCTGGTTTGATCATAAACCCCACAAGACCTAAACATGTGATCTGATTATCAGGAAATGTTTACCAAATACTCAAACTAGAAAAATCAATAAAAAAGTCACTTAGATTTTTGCAGTAGGCTTGGGCATGTTCTTCTTGGTCAAACACAATGCAAACTTTACAGAAGGACAATACACACTATAATAATATAGTATTTATATGTACAGTATTTATTGATCTAAATTAATGTTAATTCATAATTAACTCATCCACTCAGTGTTTTGAACATTATTGATATGCCAACTCCATAAGTATTAGCAACTAAAAAGGAAGAAATATCAGTGTATGAACAGATAATTCTTGATTAAAAGCTAATATGAACTGAAAGTCACATGTTTTGGGGCATCTGAAATCTGTTTTCCAAGGCTTATTTTAGTATGTGGTGTTTGGGGGTGCAGAGTCCAGAAATCATGGTTTAAATATTTGCAATGCCAGGTAGTCTGTCTATATGGCAGAGCTTCAAAGTAAACAAGCAACTGTAAGGATTTAAATTTGAAAGGATCAAAATTTCATATTTGTCTATATGCATAGAAACAAAAATCTCAAAGAGAGGAGAGACAACACTTTTCAGATCCAGTCTGCTTATTTTCAGTTACTCCTCGGCACCACATTGCATCATTGGGGTAATTTGTCAACGTTGTCAACGTTTTTCATAAATTCTTGATTTAAAGGAATATTTGTCAATTTTTCCATGTGTTTATAAAAAATGAATCCACAGGCTTTTAATTTAGCAGTGTGGACTAGGATAAACCACAATGTACAGCAATAGAAATGGCATTTGGGAGTAGTTTGCTTTGACATTAATGGTACTTCAAGCAACCCGAGTTTGAGTCCCTTCCATCTTCCCCTCACTGTCCTTTTAAATAAAGGCAAAAAGTCCACAAAAATTTAAATGAAAAGTATTGTGCAATGTGCATTGCCCATTCTTCTCTTCTGTACCTTTGCATTGTTGCAGTGGAATTGAGCCCAAACATGCCCTATTCCGTTTGATAGTTTACTTATTTGTGTTAATAATAAACCACAAAAAAGTGGTTGACGGGATAAATCACCTGAGTAACACAAGAAGCAACCCATCAGACATTTAGAAATAAATACCATTTTAATGTACATTAACTAGCACAGAAAAGGAGAAGACATCAGTCAGATGCTTGAGATGACCACCAGAAACTAACTTGTACATAAGCACATTCATAGTTAGGATATGTATATATACAGATACCATGAAGATGAAGAGTCTAATATCAATATCTGATACATGCAATTTTCTCGAACACATGGGATATCAATCAGGGAAATCTTACTAGATTATGATTTGATTAAATGGCATGTTTGTATAGTACCAGTCACATTTACTCTGGGGTGAAAAAATAATTACATTGTGCACATAAATGATTGAGTTCAAGCAGCTGACTGACACATCCATTAATCTGCCGATCAAATCATTTAAATCCTTTCGACAACTATGATCCACTAAAATCTGGAGTATGATGAAAACTGAGTGAAATCTGGTGTAAAACCATAGAGAGCTGTAACTGGGAATTTTTCATAAATTGGCTCAGGGCTTTGAGCAACTTATCTCAGACATGAAGTGCATAGCTGGGACTGAAAACTGCCTGCTACAAATGTGGAGAGACAGAAAACTGAACACAGCCTGAGGAGAGGTCACCTCATAACATCAATAATAACACTGGCAATTATATAGGAAAATGAGAAAAACACCTTTAAAGATTAATGCTATCAAAGATTGAACAGGATTTTGCCAGATTTTCATCTATCATACTCAGGCATACTCTTTGTTGTTCTTTTCACACACACACACACACACACACACACACACCACACACACACACACACACACACTGTATATGGAATGAGTACAGGAAAAATTTACTTTTTTTTTTTAATTGATTTTTTTTATATTATACATTTAGTAGACTTTCTCAGAAATCCATGTATCTCATGTGCCATTCTTAACTGTAGATTTGTCAAAGAAAAGTATAAATACATCCACACATTTTATGGAAGCAGCGGAATTTTGTTCAGTAATGACAATTCTAGTTTAGTTTCTGAATGCAAATAATTATTATAATAATAAATAGCCAGGAACTTATAACATTTTCTTAACTTATTTTTTTTTTTTAAAGTACTGCCTATCATAACCTACTTGCCTCCACAGGTCAGACTATCTTTTTTTATGTTTTAGAGAGTGAAAGTAGAGTAAATGAGATGCTCCTGTCTGGGACCAAATCAAGTCTCGCACCAAATTTATTTACAGATTGAGAAACGTGATTGGAACACTGCTCAAATAATCATCTTGAGAAATAGGATCACATTTCTCGTGCCTGTGTGAAGATTTCAATCCACAGCTCAAGTCAGCCATAATTGATTACGCCATTACAGCATCTGCCAATGAACATCATGTAAACGTAGCATCAATCTGCATGCTCAGACAAGACCCTTTTCCCCATCTCACAAGACATCCAGTCAGGCTGTTGAAATGTAACCTCTCACTTCATTTGACCAACTGCTTAAAACCAATTATAAATGAAAGCCAGAGATGTCTGGGTCTGGATGCTGAGACAAGTTCCATTTGATGAGAACGAGAGGAGACGATGAGGAGTGGCAGCTGTGGGATTTTGGCCTGGTGACACAGTAAGGCGGACGGGTTGAGACACATTATTCAGAATCCTCTGAGACAAACAAAATGAAGCACAAGATGAGATTCAATCTCTCTGCTTTCCACTCTCTGACAGGGGCTTGTCCTTTAATATGAATGACATCAAGAAGAGAATCACACAAACTTGAGATTACTGGTGTCTTAAAAATGACTGTACCATTGTTATTGCATTATTGTTGTAATAGCATAGAATAAAGCAAACCAATCAATATAAAAATAAAATAATATTACAGTGAAGGGTCAGTCCTGTTGTCCTGAGATTACACCAGTTTAAACCAGCTCATGACCAACTAAGGACCAGCTTAAACAAGCTCAAACCATGCTTCAAAACATACCTAACCAGCATATCCTGGTTCCCTTTCAGTCGGTCACTACGAGTCGCGTCGTGACCGACGAATTGGTCTCTCGAAGCCAGATCCCAATTCGTCGGTCACGACGTGACATCTCCATTCACTCCTTCCGGGAATGAGGGTTACATACGTAACCGAGACGTTTTCTCAACAGGACAAAGTTTTTGAATATTTTAGATGTCACGGTCCCCAAATATCCTCATGCAAGCGACCCCATTCCAAGACATAAAAAAACTTATATTTTCATATATGGGGACCCAATTTATACTGTGAAAAATTCATGTGATAAGTGTGTAAAATATTATTTAGAAAATATTTAGTTTATAATATGTTAAAAAAAAAATTCTACTCACTGCACTTTAGATGTATATTTATCTTTTGTTTATTTTGATCTTAATCTTATTATTATTATTATTCTTTTTTATGTTTTCTTATTTATTTTTATTCTATCTAGTGGTGGGGATATTTCAGTGAAACTTTCTGCAAGTTACATTGCCACGCCAGTAGCTGGCGATTAAATCATTCATTAAGCCGATTCGATTAAAACTACTTGATTCAGAAACAAAGTGACTGGCAAAATTCAGAAAACATATTACCAAGACCGAATATGCATTAAACCTTCGACCAGGCCGCTGGATTCCGCTTTTTGGGCTGGCGGGTGGATTCTTACACCATACAACTCTTAATTCTTCTGATATATCTTTACATGGCAGAAAAATTAATACTATGTTAGTAGACTATGCTATTCCACATTAAGCTACTGCCTTCGTAAGAATCATTACCTAAAATTGTTCGTTCAAAAACACAGATTCATTCAGCATGAAACACCACTAATTTGTGTTAGACAGAGATGTGTGTTAATTCTTCTGTGCCTTTGTTTGGAATTTATTTGTTGGAAGGACAAAAACAGACAAAGTAACTGTCATATTGTCTTTAAAATGTAAGTTACTCTATATAAACTGATTGTTTATTGAACAATATGATACTTGCGATTGTTCTACATGGATTATATGTACATATATGGGTGTACTATATTTAAGGCTATAGTCAGCCTACCCACTTTATTAAGGACAGCTTGTTAATGTCACAAAACACCGACATTTTTGAACAACTACAGAGCAGTAACATGCTTCCGGTCTTCTTAGTGAGTTTGGTGTAGAGGTAGCAGCCATTGTTGATTTAGTCAATGATCTTAGTTCTATTTTCCTGCCTTTTAGAGTGTTCAGCTTGGTTTTTGCCTGCAGGTGACTTTGAGAGGAAAATAAAATCTTTCTCAGCTGAGCAGATAACTTGCTGCAACCTGGTTTTGGGGCAGGTGGAGACAACTATGATGGAGGAAGTGAGGATGCATTCCATGCTCTGTAGGACTGGACAACTTTTTGCTGGTTTCTCAAGGTACCTCAGATGTAAATAAAAACATGTGAAGTCAAAAATATCAATGATGATCAAGAAATCATATGCAATGCGTTGACATGTTTACATTTTGTCTTTTTGACCAAGAATTGCTCATCAATGCACAGGCCCTGTCCCAGAGCTTTGCCTTTATTTGTTTTTATTTGAGCTCCCTTTAAACTCTAATTCTGTAGTCTTTGCAGCTTGTATTGTCCCACCAACAAAGGGGCATAAGCTTGGTCCCTGTGGAGGGACAAAGAAAAATGGAGACAGAAAAAGAGAGAAGATATATGCAGCTATTGTATGAGTATTTGTTTGCTTGGCCACACTATTCCCACAAGACCAAAGCCCTTGAGTGTGTTCTGTAATGTACACATCAATAAATAATGCATTGCAATGTTTGCACAAGCTCTGTTTAGTTCTTACTACAGCCTCACAGAGGAGTCATTGGCAAGTAATTCTGTAGTCCTAAACACCTTGGCTCTTTGAGATAATTGTTACAATAGCAGACATTTTAATATGTTCAAACTTTTCCTGTTCCAAAGTAGCATTTGTTTCTTCATGTGAACAGATTTGGACAAATTTTGCTTACAGTCAAAAAACTGATCCTCACGCTCATGACTGTTGCCGTCATAAGTGATAGTTCACAGCACTGGATAAACGTGTCCCGGATGTACAACGCATGTTTGTAAAAAATAAATAAATAAAAATAAACAACAAATCCATTGTTAAGGCATTTTAATTTTTAACTGTAACTTGTGGCAAAATTATGTCCAAAATCCATAATACAAATTGGATTCTCATTCTGACGGCACCCATTCACTGCAGAGCAGGGTTCCTCAAATCTTGCCCTGGAGGGTCAATGCGCTGCAGAGTTTAGCTCCAACTCTGAATAAAACCTCACTTGCCTGTAGCTTTCCTAAGATCCTGAGACACTGTTAATGTATGCTCAGGGTGTTTTTTTGATAGGGGTTGAGCTAAAACTCTTGCCGTAATGATCTACGTGGGCCAGATTTGAGGGATCCGTGCTGTAGGAGTCCATTGATACCAGTGATGGGGTTGTTTAATTCTAAATTTTCTTCAAATTTCTCCAGAAGACATATTTATGATTTACAGTTTTGTTGAAATTGATCAAATCAACAGTTTTCAGTAACTGTCGAACATCAAAAATTGCGTAGACTTTAGTGCCCTGCTCCATTAAAGGAAAGTAAAAAAACATTAAAGGAAAGTTAATCAATATATATTAAATACAGTAAATTAAAAGTCCAGTTTTTTAAATTAGAGATTTTATAGATTTTCTATAATGTACAAATACAAAAAGCATAAACCCCGTACCATATAAAAAGAAAAACTGCAAGGGGCATTATTTACATGAATCAGGGTCTTTGCTCTATGACTATACCTTCTTCAGCAACTAGAGGGCAGTAAATATTTCCACATCAGGTGTTCTATTGACTACCATTTTCCTACATCTGCGTAGGTTAACATACTCTGCACAGATCCTTTTTATTTAGGTATAATATGGCCTTTGAGTTGTGAATGTATAAAAGTATACATTTAATTGATATGCTTTTAATACGTTTTACATTCGCCTCTCAGCCAAAAGCGCATTTTAGAGTGGGTGAGATGAAAGGCATCCACTTCTCGAAATAATGTGCAGCCAGCAACATTAAGAGGACACAGCTGAAGCTAACATCCCTGAACTTAAGACACTGAGCTAAGAGAAATAGATCGAAGGAAAGAGAGAGAGAAAGCTTAGAGACACAAGAGAGCAGACACTAAGCGGCTGGCAGCCGGAGGAGAGGGGAGGCTCAAAGCCTAAGGAGACGTCTTTTGCATAATGACATGTTACTTCTCGTTTTGCACTTCCCTGGCCCAGGCTTCATAAGTGCTGCATCTGTTTACAAGCACACCAGTGCCCATCTATTAGGCATTCATGAGAGTTCTCTTAAGTTCCCAGCTGGAAAAATTGAGACAAGGAAAAAAAACCCAAAGCAAACAAAACCCCCTAATCCATCTTTGCAGATCTCTTTCACATTATGTTTTCAGATTTGATTGAGAGCCAAAAAATGAAGAAAAAAAAAACCTAACATCAACAACAGCTTCCAGCGCTGACTGAAATAGAGCTGTATTCCGAACGTGACATCTGCTTTTGGTTTTGTATTGTTGCTTGAGTGGTCCGATTTCGATCACTTGAATGCTTAATTTTCTTTGCTTCTTATTATATGCCCAGTGTCTGAAGGCTCAGCTGTTCTCCAGACCAATTCATGACAAGTGGCACAGGAGAGACGAGACAACCCGACAGCTAAAAGAGAGGCAGTGTGGGCAGCTGTGGGCTGTAGTCATCTGATCATGAGTCACATTGTCATGTCAACAAGCAATGATCAGGGTAAGGTGTTCTTGCTTTGATGCACAGTGTATCTTAAATACACTATACAAACTCTCGGTTCTGGACTAGTGATGTTCATCTACATTATGAAGCAAACCCAATTAAACAACACTCATTTTGATGTGGTTTACAGATCCACTCAAAGATTCATTATTTCAGCTATTTATTGTACAGGACTCTTCAACATTTGAATGGGAAAGGACTCCTTTGTGACTAGAGAGATGGTGCATTGTAAACCTGGCTTAAAATAACATGCTATTAATACAATATTAATGTATTTGCATAGTTTTATATGATGCTTATGGTAAAAAGCCATTACAATAATAAATTCTGTTGTACAGAGACATACACAATCATTCAAAAGTTTGGGGTTGGTAAGAATTTTACAAATAGCCTATACTTATTCTCACCAAGTCTGCATTTATTTGATTAAAAATACAGTAAAAACAGTAATATTGTGAATCATTAATGCTATTTAAATTAACTGTTTTCTATTTTAATATGTTTTGAAATGTAATTTATTCCTGTGATGGCAAAGCTGAATTTTCAGCAACCATTACTACAATCTTCAGGGTCACATGACCTTCAGAAATCATTCTAATATGCTGATTTGATGCTCAAGAACCATTTCTAATTATTAACAGTGTTGAAAACAGTTGTGCTTAATATTTATGTGGAAACCATGAATAGAAATCTTTACTGTCACCTTTGGTCAATTAAATGCATCCTTGATGAATAAAATAATTAATTTATTATAAAAAAAAATATATATATCAAAAAAATATATACTAAAAATAAAATAGAATCAATAAATAATACATACATGCATCTACCTGACCTCAAAGTTTTGAACAGGGAGTGTAATTGTACATTTTAATTTTACTTTATGCATTTTAATGTGGGAGGAAATTAAACGTTTAGCTGAACTCAAGTTCTTAATTTAGCTTTGGTTGAACATAACATTGTATTTTTGTTTAACACATATTTACTTTAGACTTCCTGAGTGTTGGAACAAGAATTAGCGACCATGCCGTATGCCTGTGGTACCTCTTGTAGAAGACCTTTGCTTAAAGGTCATCCTTGCATTCATTTACTAAAATAATGTCGACAGGTTATCAAACATACAGTCAGGAATTTCCCCCCCAGCAAATCTATATTTGCATGTAATGAGATAAAATAACACTCGAACAGCGGCACCCTGTGACTCACATTCATCAGTTCTCCATATTCCTAGAGATCAGATTACCATTTTATGAGTTTCTCTGACTACTCTGACAGTTATGAGTTTAGCGTGATTCATTTCGGTGAGAAACAACACACACACACACACACACACACACACACACACCCGCACACACCCACACACACACACACACCCCACACACACACACACACACACACACACACACAAAACTGACTGGTGAGGTAGCCTGAATCCAACCCTGATGTAGCTGTTTTACCAAGGGAAAGATGGAGTGTTGCCCAGGAACGAGATGTTAGCTTTGAGGGCCAAGGCTTGAAAGACGAATGATTGTTTTTGCAGGATGATGGAAGAGACAGGGAAAAAACAAAGGAGGAGGGTTAGAGGGGATAGCTAAGTGACTAATCGTGTCAAATGGCTCATCGAAAACAAACCCACATCTTTAGATGCACACGTTATGGTTTTAATGAGGTAAAATGACACCGGCAGAGACCCAACAGACCACTTGATGGCAGCCAAGCACAACCTATGAGAAAGAAAAGTCTGGCAGGTGATGGATTGTGCCACATTTGTCATCTAAACTGACAGACTCAGTGGAGGAACAGCTTTACAGGGCATCCATAATGTATGTAATTGCTCACGCCATTACAGTCGCATTCCTTGGAGATTATACCAGCAATGTAAGGCTGACCGTATAGACCAAGTTGAGAGGCATTGAGAGGTACTGTTGCAAAGGAAGTCAGGAAGCTACAATAAGCTTGGAAAGACGTGTGACTTTGAAAATGTTATTAGGAGCTCATCAACCTTCAAAGTGGTCATCAAGTGGCATGATTTTCCATAATTCTGTCTTTGCAACATTTATATTTAGTCACTGGAAGTTGGCAATGAGACTCCATATCCTCTCCTGTCCCTCCCAAAAGCAACGTGAGTCTTCACAATACACTTTTTAATGTATTTTGCATAATGTATGATTAGGCTTTTTGATTTTCATATTTTATATTGCCGACTTGACTACATCTATCATGCTTTTTTTTCTCTTCCCCTCATTCTTTATGCAATTTTCCCCCTCTCTCTTCAGAAATACAGTAGCTTTGCACACGTTTCAGAGAAAAGAACAGCTTATCTTACAATGGAGCTTAGAGGAAATGTGTCTGGAAAGATTTCTGCATATATTCCTCTTTCTTTTTCATCCCTGTACAAGCTGATTCTTACATCTCCATCTACCTATTGGGTCAGGTTTGTCTTTTGCTCCATGTGTTACCTTTCTGATCCATTTTTTAAAATTCTGACTAAAACTAGTATATTTCTTTAAGTGTCATTCAATGAGAGTGACAACATGGCCACTCAGATGGTAAACCCACATTTTAATAAAATAGAATAAAATAAAATAAAATAAAATAAAATACATTTCTCAATATGAAAATAGATATTTCTTTGGAAAACAAGACAAAAATACTAATACTTTTTTTTTTTTTTTTTTTTTTTGGTGCAAAAAAGCCTGACTGGCAAAGTCCTATATTGTGAGAAGAAACATGACAAAATAAAATAAAGCATCTCCCTGAGACATACCCCCTTGTCTCCTCATTAGCCTGCTATGGAAGAACTCCACATCTCTTCGTTGGAAACAATGCTTGGGCCTGTGGTCACCCCAGTGGTTGCCTTCCTTAATTTGCTGTGGCTGGGGATCGGATGGCCTCCGTGGTCCATTTGAAAGACAGTGGATGAAAGAAGAGGACAGTGGTTTGGGTCTGGTTAGATTACAATCTGTCCTTTTCTGCCTGCTTTTCAATTTCTTTACGATTGGCTTTGCTGCTATATGATGATTGGTCAAATAGGAACACTCAACATGCATTCGGTGGTTGTGGATGTTGAACTTAAATGCTACAAATTACATGGCACAACTGTGCACTTTTTATATTGCCCATAAAAGTAAAAATGATCACTGCTGTGTTTGTACAATGGCAAACAAATAAAACAAAATATGGAAAATATACATATAAAAATAATAAATGAGTATAGCAACTGTAAACAGTTTCAAAGTATATGTACATTTAAATACTGCTTTAGAAAGTTTTTTTGCCTGAGAAAGATTTGTTTCTTCATAGTAGTCTAAATGACAAACAAACTGACAGTTGTGTAATTTTTAGATCCATAATTATAGACTTAACATTAAAACAATAAAACAGTTGTGAAACCACAAAGTTCATTTCAGACAACTGTCAAACATGAGAAAGTTTTATTTGATTGAACTTTTAACTTTTTTTTTTATGTTTGCACCTGCTTTGTAATTTTCACATGTGTGTGCTTTTTTGCCTCAAAAATCTGTTCAAGCTCTCTTAAAGGCTATTCTTAATGACAGCTGGGTAGATCTGATTAAAACCTGTTATTGTCTGAACTCTTGGATCCCTGAATAGTTCTGCAAGATGTGTGAGTTCGTGATTTTTCATTCTTTCTTTCTGCATACAGGTGGAACTAGCAAATAAAATCCAATGCGAGTCTGGTGATGAGCACTTTGGTAAAACATCACGTCCCATCATTCCCTATCAACTGAGGTGTAAGGATCTTTCAGTAACCCCTCTGACTGATTCCTCCTGAGGCAACAGTGTGCTTTCTGGAGCAGCGTGTAGCTCTACCGTGCTAAATGTTCTGCGCTACCCTTTATTAAAGAGATGTGAGAACATCTCCACACCTCTGTGCACCGCAGCGCAGCAGCTATCTGTGACAGGGATGAAAAAAGAGAGAGGTATTACAACCGAGGATTGACCCCGGTGAACCCTGGGCGGAAGTGAGACAAAGCGAAAGAGAACGGAGTGTGACTGAAGTTGTTTTACTCTGCTCCTGTGAGTGCACTGAGCTCTCGATGTGAGTGACAGGGGCTGGCATCCTGCTGGAATGCCTGTGAATCGACATGCCACTCACACGCCGATAACACCCAATAACCTGCTACATTGTTATCTACCCTTTAATTCCCAACTCTCCGTCCGAAGCTATTCAGTGGCTCCCCGTAATCCTTGCGTCTTATTTTCTCTTCTCTGACAAGCCCGTGTCCGATTCCATTTGCTCCCTCTTCTGGCTCGCGACCGGGAGGTCAAAAATCTTCTTGAGGCCGGGGGGATCAAAGTTTACTGAAATGTGTATGACCTCCAGATAAGCCTCTTTCGGCATCAGGTCTTCTTTTTCTTGAACTGCCTGTTGCAGTTATTCATTCAGCGTACAAAGATCCAGATTTCCACAGAACTCTCTAGATTCTGGTTGGTCTGTCATGGCATTCTGAATATAGAAGCTGTATTCTTAAATGAAAACCTAATTTGCTATTGATTGATTACTGATTTACCTGATTTCACAGTTCAAATGCTGCACAAACATATCAACCACTCCATATAACCACTCTCTCTCCTGAACAGTAAGCCCCACCCACCGATTAACCTATAATTTACATATTGACATAGTAAAAGCTAAATTAAAAGAGAAAAATAATATACAAAAAACAGATTTTGTCTCTATCTATCTATCTGTCTATCTGTCTATCTATCTATCTATCTATCTATCTATCTATCTATCTATCTATCTATCTATCTATCTATCTATCTATCTATGTTATCAGAAACCAATTGAAGTGCTGTACTCTCTGCTCCAAGTAACGTGTGTATTATGTTTAGATCTATCCCGTAGAGATTTTCACCAAAAATCAGTGCAGAATATGAAAAAAAGGTCATTCATCATAAGCTACAGCTGTGGTGGTCTCTGCATGCGGGTTTGTGTATGTGTGTGAAAGAGAGAGAGTTTGTGAAATGCTGTCTTTATGAAAGATTACCCGCTATGAGAAGTATGCATTGAAATTCCCGTGTTTAGTAGTGCATATGATTTATCTGCAATGTGTGAATATGTTTATCTTCTTCTCACTCGTATTGTTTCTAAAGCCAGAAATAGCCTTGAAGCAAGAATGCAGGTACAGGGAAAAACAAAACAAAACGTGAGACATATATTAGTGCCATTGTGCTGTAGCATACAAACTGTTGATTCATGTCTATAGGACCAGCGTGACTCTCGGTTCCATTTGAAGCCTCACTGATGGGACAGACTATTGGAGACAAAAGTTAGCCCACTTAGATCTGCCTTAAAGAAAGTTCTCGGCCAGACAGAACTATTGATGTGATGTGTTTTTCTTTTCTCTCTCCACCATCATTCCCCAGGAGCACTGGGAAAACCCAAAGGGGGTGCACGCTCAATCTCTCATCCCTTTGCACTCTTCTCCTGCCACTCTTTCATTCAGTGTCAGTCCTTCTCTCACTCACGTGTGGACAGGGTGTGTCCAAACCTCTCGTTTTTTCCTAGCGTTTCATCTCAGTCTTATTTATTTATGGTTTCAGCGAGCTGCCAAACACAGGTGGTTTGTATGGAGCTCTGATGTCCCCTGGTACGCTCAGTGTTTGCATAAAAACCACCAGAGACTGCCAAACCAAAGACAGTGAACCAAAAGAAGTTCTTCCTGTGCACTTGGGTCAGTTCCTGAAAAAAAAACAAAAAACAAAACAGCAAATTTTTGTTAGATTCTGATGGCCTCCATCTTACTTGTGGTTTTGTAATGAAATTTGTTCTATATGAAATCAGAGAGAGAGAGTCCAGTGACAAAAGAAACAGTGTAGAAGCCAGAACTCTTTAAATTCCACAAGGACAACAGGCCGTAGTATTGACTTCAAACTGATCGTGACCTTGACTCGGAATTCAAATAATAATTAAAATTAATTCAATCTGCACTGAAACTGTCACCAATACAATGAACATGAAAATATTCCTCTGGTGAAAGCAATACGAAATTAAGACAAATAGCAGCCAAATGAAAGATTCTGATTAACATTCGTTGACTCACACTAAACACAGTTTTCAATAAAACCTATTGGAGGATCTAAAACCTAAGGTCTTCAACTCGGGGCAGTAAATGTCAAGTCCTAATTAATTAATCCTATTTCAACAGCTGAAAAACATTCATGAGAATTTATTCAGACAATTGCTTGTTTCTGAGTATGAAAGACTCAAACAACCTTACATGGTCAAAGTTTTGAGCTTCTCAATGGCTTCAAGTGTATTTTATTTAAGTTTTCACCATACCAATATCTTCATTATAGAGATAATACACTTTAGTGATCTATATAATAACTATAGACTTGCATGCATGTTACCAGAGATTCAGCATGAATTCATAAATATGCTGTTCAAGGATAATCACCCAAGCTGAAGAGCATGTGTAACCATGACTTAATGTTAACCCCCCCCCCCCCCCCCCAAAAAAAAAAAAAAAAAAAAAAAAATATAATTCTTTTATTAATGCTATTACTACTATAAAATTACTGCGGACAAAATTAGTCCAATTATAGTTATAATCAGCAAGCCTCCGCCACGGGAGGCGCAACGAGATCGATAGATGACAGAACATGTACAGAGAAAAATGCATTGAATAATCTTGAAATTTAAAGTTAAGTGAAAGGACGTTGGCCACGTAATGGTGTCCCATACTCGGAATTTTGTGCTCTGCATTTAACCCAGTCCAAGGTGCACACACACACACAGTAACCCGAAGCGACCTCGGGACAAGTCCGACTCTTTAACCATTAGGCCAAGACTGCCTCCATCTGTGGTGGCCAATTTATTTTACAAAAATGCACAAGGATTAAAGGTTAGTTCACTACATGAGTCCTTTGTTCACCCCCCGGAGCCGTGTCAGGCACTTTTTATTATGGATGCGCACGCTTTATTTGATGACTTGTGAACTGTTCAACTGCAACACCCGCTGACTGCAATGATAGAGCTTGGAATGCCAGGACAATTTTTTATATAACTTAATTAAAACATGATACTTTATAAGTTGTGTACCATTAGGCTAGACTCCCAAGTGTTCATACTGAATTGTGAGTTGGTGTTAACATTATTGGATTGGTTTGGCTTTACATTGAAATTTCATATAATCTGCATACACCATTTAGCTGATGTTAAAGGGGTCCTATTATGCTCTTTTACAAAGTCCTGATTTTTGGGGGGGGGGTTGTTGAGTGTACTAACAGCCTAGGTTGTTTCGAAAAACACATTATTTTCACATAATTTACATTATTACAACACCTCTCTCCCAGTCTGACATGAACGGCTCGAATAGTTCCTGTATCAAATTAAGGCCCGCTTTCTGAAATACGAAATCTGCTGTGATTGGTTAGCTGGGCCAGTGTGTGTTGTGATTGGCAGCACTCGGCGCCTGGTCGGGAAATGTCATTATCAAATCAACTTGAGCACGATTTAAAACCCTATGATTGTAACCACTCTAGTTCGTCTTCCTTGGGAAAGCTATGCGTGTCTCCGAATATGTGAATAAACACGCATTGCCTGCTCTAGTGCTGCTCAACCGGAGGCTCGTCCATTGCTGATATTTGTGATATCACAATCCGAATATGCGTTGTAGTCCGAACGAGTTTTCGTTGTCATCTTTTTTGAAAAGGGATTTCTGTTAATAAAGATCTTTTTTTGAATTGGACTTTGAACTTTGTAACTTTGCAGTTATTTTTTATGCTCAAACAGCAACATAAGAGACTAACTAAACTTGAAAAAGTGAAAAAGCATAATAGGACCCCTTTAAACATTACAGTCAAAATGATGTTATGTGACAATCCTCAGCACTAAAGTCTCAGAGTCTATACTGTTGGAAAACCTTTTTACTAAACCAATAAAGCTACATAAATCTGAATTTGTCATTTTTTCAGACCATGTCTCTGTTTACGGTATTTTTTAACACTCAATTGTATATTTAGAAATTTCGGTATTGATTCTAATTACTTTCATGTGACTGATCAAGCTATTATATGTAGCAAGTATGAGTAACAAAATGCTTTCTTTGTGTCCAGATATGGCTAACGCAAAAACTTACACTTCAAATCAAAATAAAATAATACAACTTTGATAAAATATGTCTTTAATGATGTCTAAATATATATCCAAATTAAAGTAACTAATTATGTGGGAATCCAACGTTCCCAGCCACTAGGGAAAACACAGCCATGTTTATATGTTTATTTATAGAGCTAAACAGCCATCTAGTGGTTACACAATGGTATACAGATGATAAAAGGTGAATAAGTTCCCAATAAGTTCGAGATAATAAATATTTTAGCAATATTTAGTCAAATCCCCTTAAATTACAACATATTAAAGTAAAAATAATAATAAAAAAAATTATATTATATAATATATATATCATATATAATACAGTCGTTTAAACTGTTGTTTTCACTAGCCAATCACTGTTCACATGCTTGCAGTGCTTTTGACTGTATTTTAGCGAAAACAACGTGCCAAAAGTGTAAGCGTGGAAAAATGGAAGTCAGAAGAATGCAGATCATATTTATTTTGCGTTAGCATTAAGCTGCAGTTTCACAATACTTGAATTACACTTACCAGTAACAGTAAAATGCTGCAAATCATTTTTTCTTACACTTGAAACGCGATTTACACCTTTACAAAGCTTCTCTTGCGCATGCAAATTGAATTTATACTTACAGTCTTATGTACACTTCCACAACTCTTACCATGCGTATGCAAATCTTTTAGGCATTAAATTACCTTCATAGTTATCTGGTTTACATAATTTTTGCACTGTTCAAGGTAACTTGTGAATGGTTAATCCATTTTGTGTAATGATTTTTGGTTGAAATCTTAATTTGAATTTGTGTTTTTGAAACAAAATGGTTTAAAATAGAGTAAAGCAGAAAATATAGCCTTAAAATCTCGAAACCAACTTTATTAGTCTACAATAAATAGGCATAATTAAATTAGAGAAACTAAGAGTTACAAACAAAAATCTGAAATTTCACAAAGAATTGAAGGGAATTATCAACTAAAGTGCATTGAGTCAAGCAGGTGTTACAAATGCAATTTTTTTTTCTTGCTTTTGATTACAGAAGGGCAATTTGAAAAGTCTTTCATAGCTTTAATCGAGAATAAAATAGGAATGTGATGAAAATGTTGAAGTTTTTGTATCATAAATGCTCTTTAAATTAATGAGCATCTCTATGATTTGACATTGCATTCTTCTGTTAGGGGACGGTAAAATGGAAAAGCATTTCTAAAAGACAGATTTGAACTCACCTGATTTCTGAGGGACAGAGAGACGGGCTTATTGAGAGCAAAAAACATAGATATAAAAAATCATGAAAATAAAGATAGGTATTTCCTATTAAAATTCTGTCATGTGCTCCTTTGTTAGCAGTGATGGCTAAGGTTAGTGCATTATTAAAACGAAAGATTAAAAGTTCATGAAAAGACCAAAAATGTGTCTATTGTGCTGAAATGAACTCAAATGAGATTGCACAGTCAGACAGTGACAGCCAGCTGCAAGCGTATTAAAACTTTCTGGCAATGCCAAGTTTTTCCATAAATCTCTTAAATGTTCTTTTTAATCACGGGTGAGAAGCTATGCACCTTTATCTCTTTCAAATGTAATGAAACAAAGCACAAGCCATTTTGCTTTCTGAATATTCAGTCTGTGGAAAACAGTGGCATATTTGTCAGATTATTTCACATTGTAAAATGTAATGTCATTTCTGACTGATAATATTCTCAAATACAATGCAAATGATACAAATGTGGTTCAAAAAGGTGTCAGTACGTACTTTATGAAAGTAAGATTTTAAATTAAACACAGACTTTGACAAAATAGGTTGTCTAGTGACATCTCAAAGGCCCTGAAGCCATGATAAAAATGTAAGTGTATGAAAACACATGCAAACTTGATGGCATGTGCAAAAAATATAGCTGATTTACCAACATCTACTGAGGATTGCAGGTGCACTGCTGTTTTTACATGTTTCCCTTAATGAATATGTAATTTGGGGCGTGCCTTCATGTAGTGCAAATATATTAAATTGCACTCACAAAGATATTTTCAGGATTTTAAGTCATTTTAGAAATGATAAATACTTGTGTAAATTAGTATGACTGAAAAGCAGATATTGATCTGCTATCTCTGTGGGCCAAAGAGGTTCTCTCATGTTTTACCTTATGCACACTAGATACATTTGTGATGTAATGTGCTTAAATGTGTATAATAATACTGCATCTGTGAATTCAGACAAATGTTGTAGGAATGTTGAATATGGGTATTCTAATCAAGTATTGCGCATTTTGTAGAAATAAATAATATAAATCATATCCTGGGTATTTAGTGAGATAAAGGTGAGCTTCATGGCATTACCATGCAAAAGCCTGCTTTGAATATGGGTGTGTCTAACGGCCAGCTAATTTGCATGTCCACAAAATGCACATAGTTTGTTAAACTGTACATGCAAATACCCTAAATTTAGGACCTTAAAAACAAGGCCCTAGGGTACCAATTATGTTTGCTCATATCTTTATCATCCTTTTGCATTTGCAAAGTGGAAGTTTCAAATATTAACGTTAAAAATCTGTGTAATCTGTTTACATAGTATCGATGAATTATTGTTGGTTTTTATGTATTTCTGCATGAACAGTTTCTCTTTACACAGCTACCTCTATTTACATTCATTTCTCAGGGATGAAAAAAGGGTTTCATGTTATTCTATGCATGTAGGCAGCAATTCAAAGACTTTTGTTAAAGAAATGAATACAATAAAAATACTATGCAAACAAGATTATACAGTGGGTACGAAAAGTATTCAGACCCCCTTAAATTTTTCACTCTTTGTTATATTGCAGCCATTTGCTAAAATCATTTAAGTTCATTTATTTTCCTCATTAATGTACACACAGCACCCCATATTGACAGAAAAACACAGAATTGTTGACATTTTTGCAGATTTATTAACTGACTGAAATATCACATGGTCCTAAGTATTCAGACCCTTTGCTGTGACACTCATATATTTTTCTCAGGTGCTGTCCATTTCTTCTGATCATCCTTGAGATGGTTCTACACCTTCATTTGAGTCCAGCTGTGTTTGATTATACTGATTGGACTTGATTAGGAAAGCCACACACCTGTCTATATAAGACCTTACAGCTCACAGTGCATGTCAGAGCAAATGAGAACCATGAGGTCAAAGGAACTGCCTGAAGAGCTCAGAGACAGAATTGTGGCAAGGCACAGATCTGGCCAAGGTTAAAAAAAATTCTGCTGCACTTAAGGTTCTTAAGAGCACAGTGGCCTCCATAATCCATAAATGGAAGACGTTTGGGATGACCAGAACCCTTCCTATAGCTGGGCTGTCCTGGCCAAACTGAGCTAGCGGGGAGAAGAGCCTTGGTGAGAGAGGTAAAGAAGAACCCAAAGATCACTGTGGCTGAGCTCCAGAGATGCAGTCGGGAGATGGGAGAAAGTTGTAGAAAGTCAACCATCACTGCAGCCCTTCACCAGTCTGGGTTTTATGGCAGAGTGGCCCGATGGAAGCTTCTCCTTAGTGCAAGACACATGAAAGCCTGCATTGATTTTGCTAAAAAACATCTGAAGGACTCCAAGATGGTGAGAAAATAAGATTCTCTGGTCTGATGAGACCAAGATAGAACTTTTTGGCCTTAATTCTAAGCGGTATGTGTGGAGAGAACCAGGCACTGCTCATCACCTGTCCAATACAGTCCCAACAGTGAAGCATGGTGTGGCAGCATCATGCTGTGGGGGTGTTTTACAGCTGCAGGGACAGGACGACTGGTTGCAATCGAGGGAAAGATGACTGCGGCCAAGTACAGGGATATCCTGGACGAAAACCTTCTCCAGAGTGCTCAGGACTCAGACTGGCCGCAGGTGTACCTTCCAACAAGACAATGACCCTAAGCACACCGCTAAAATAACGAAGGAGTGGCTTCACAACAACTCCTTGACTGTTCGTGAATGGCCCACCCAGAGCCCTGACTTAAACCCAATTGAGCATTTCTGGAGAGACCTAAAAATGGTTGTCCACCAACGTTTATCATCCAACCTGAGAGAACTGGAGAGGATTTGCAAGGAGGAATGGCAGAGGATCCCCCAAATCCAGGTGTGAAAAACTTGTTGCATCTTTCCCAAAAAGACTCATGGCTGTATTAGATCAAAAGGGTGCTTCTACTAAATACTGAGCAAAGGGTCTGAATACTTAGGACCATGTGATTTTCTTTTGCTTTTTAATAAATCTGCACAAATTTCAACAATTCTGTGTTTTTCTTTCAATATGGGGTGCTTGTGTGTACATTAATGAGGAAAAAAAAATTACTTAATGATTTTAGCAAATGGCTGCAATAAAAAAAAGAGTGAAAAATTTAAGGGGGTCTAATACTTTCCGTACCCACTGTATGTACACTCTTTATATATATATTGATAATATTATATATAGAATATAATATATATATATATTATATTGTACATTAACTGTAAGTGGGTCACACAGAGTAAAGAAAAAAACTGTTTCAAATATTAATGTTTGTTTAACTGTCTGTCTTTTGACGGCAAGTCAGTTGGAGGTTAGTTAACACTACTATTTAAAGGTGAGTGAAATGACAAGTGGATTGTGCTAAAGGTCTGTCCAGATTAAACAAGGCCCTAATATTCAAGAAGGTTCACCTGTATATTTAAATTACACCCTCTCCCGCAGAACAGAGTACCCAATCAGGACGCAAATGCTGTCACGTCTCAACATTTCATACAGTTTCTCATGGATAATGCAAACCATTTACTTGAATTATTAATATGAATATTTGCACACAATTTCAAGGCTCCATTACAATGATCCAGACAGGATTTGATTTAATTTGGGCAGATTAGATGCAAGCAGACAGTAGATTGAGACGAAGGGTTAAGGTGATTAGGAGAGATAATCTTGGTCTGGGTGGGTGTGATGGAGATGGAGTGAAAGGTTGTATTAGCCTGCGTTTGCATATGAATACTTCCCAGTGAAGTCAAATGAGCGGATGACATTGTTTTCTCAGCCTCGCTTCCTTCCAAAAGGTGGTGAGAGCTTCAGAGAAAATGCCAGGCCTTTTGATCACACTCTCAGTAATATCTTGACTGCTTACTTCACCTGCATGCATACATTATTATTAAAACAACATTAGAAGCTCTTTCAGTCTAATTAAAGTGTATGGCAGTGGTATTTTCGTAACAACTCAGGTTAGGCTATGTTGCCCTATAAAAGCAGGATGAAATAACTATGTCAACACTGGAACTGAGAAGAATGGCTTCAAAGTTTTTAAAGAATTACGATTACAGATATGTTGAATGTCCTATTGGAGATTAAGAGATCTGCCACTACTTATCTTACTTATGTGTAGCATTAATGAATGTATATCTTTCTATCTTTCAGCAAAGAATCCTGAAAAAAAAAAATCACAGTTTCCACACTGTTAACTAAACATTAGCTTTAATATTAACTGCTTTCAACGCTGATAATAATAAGAAATGATTTTGAGTATCAAATTAGCATATTATAGTGATTTTTAAAGCATCATGTGACACTGGTGGCTGCTGAAAATTCAGCTTGGCCAACACAGGAATAAATTACAGTTCAAAATATATTCAAATAGAACACAGCTATTTTTCAATAGCATTTGAATAAATGCAGCCTTGATGCGTGGTAAACTTAAAAAAAAAAAAAAAAACTTAAATAAGCTGACCAATCCCAAACATTTGAATAGTGTGTCTATATAAATGAATGAAAATAAGCTGATATTAAAAAGGGAAATAAAAATATTAATTTTAAAAATTATGATTCTACATAGCACTTTGAATGCATGGTTCTTTATGTAAAAAGAAAAAGAAAATAACCCTGATCAGGTTTTATTTAGAACTATCTTTGTATGTGTAATTGAAAATACATTTCCTTTCCTTGGTGGAGAAAACAGTGCAATTGTCAAAATGCAGAACTTTCTTCAGGGAAGTTTTACACTCAGCGCCAAGAATGTTGTGCAATTGGAAGCACAGATGTCTCCAAATGGTCTACAACCTGTTAGAAAGACACATTGGCACTGAACCCAAACCAAGTCTAAAACATCAGGCAGTGAGAAGCATTGATTTATGCACAAAAATTAGTTAATTTCAACCGAGTTGACTAATCTGCATAAATTACAATGACAATGACTCTTTTCAAAAGCAAAAACACTTAGTTTGTGCATATAATATTCTAAAGAGACAAGTTATCATGATCATCCCTTCTAGTAAAATACGAAATACCCAAGGCAAGTATTTTTTTTATCATCTTTACCACAAATAAACTGCACCATTTGTTCATGACTAATGCTCATCCACTCCAGCTGTCCGGCTCTTTTATTAAAATCCATTCTAGCTCACAAACCCTCAAACACTCTTCCTCTTCCACCTCTTTCTCTATATCTACCTACTCTCCTCCCTCTCTCCTAGCTTTAAATCCTAATAGGTCTGACAGTTTTATTTTCTGTGCTGTAGATAAAATCATTATTGTCATATTCGTCCGCCTCGGCTGTCAGTGCTTCCAATGCATGCAGTTATTTGCGGAGGGCCTTCAAGCTGTCGTTTTGGGGATTGATGGGCCCCCGATGGCATCCTACTAACTCGGTAGCTCAGAAAGGAGGGGAGATGGACTGTCAGACTGACCCGAATAAAGGTAAGACACATGGGTGTAAGTGACAGGGTGGGCTGCTTTTATGACTAAAGAGAAAATGATGCCGTCATACACTATTAACTTTGTACAGTAATCCACAGTGCTTTATTTTAGATGAGCCAGAATAACCCAGATGATAGCTATAAAAGAGCATTGTGCTTTGTATGCACCCCTTGAGAATACATTACTGTATAGTCTGTGACAGGCCAGTGCTTCATAAGCCTGGTCTTGCATCTTTATCTGAGCCGATACGCAATGAGTTTGGAATCGCTAAACAATGAAGTGCAAAGAAAGGTAAAGCATAATCAGTCGCACACTTTGAATGTTGAACTTTCCTCACTTGTACATTTGGTGGGCCTATAGTCCTTCAGGCATATTAATCAGCACTTCACTGAATAGCATGAGAACATTTGTCTAGGCTTCAAGGCAGCATTGGATGCCAGCCCCTGAAGTACCACCACGCTGTGCCCTTCGCTGACTGTTACTAAAAGTTTGATTTAGCGAACTGAGCAGGGAATTTCAAAGAGCATTATGCGGGCTCTTATTCTCAATTAAATGCGAGGAGCCTCCCCTCTTATACAGCTGCAGATAATGAAAGAGAATTACGCTGCGCACTGCTCCTTCACCGCTTTTATGGATCTCTATCCCATACGGACACTGTACCGGGCTTAATCAAATTCATAAATAAAACATGCCTGAGGCCCATGGGCAAGGACAGCACCATACTCACCACAGCTCCACAAAAAATTTTGATCATAAAAAAAGGAAAAACTTTAAAGGTGTGTGTAAATGAGTGAGCAGAAGTCAGAGAGAAAGGTTGGAACTAATAACCTGCTGAATTAATGAAGATTTTTTTTTCTCCTCCGGAACAAACTGACAAGAGAAGTAACCGTGACCTTTACCTATCTTATATGCATGCCTTGGAGGGCAGCACATCTCACTAAGACGCAAATTAGCTAATGCTAATCTTTCTAAAGGCAGAACTTTGTGCCTGTTCAAGGCCAAGTAGCGAAACTGCAATCACCAGAGGAAACAAACTGGCCAAACACATCTGTGTCTTTAGCTGTGGCCAAAATATTGTTCCGCCAGTGGGAAATGGGTGAAATTTGAAGGAACATCTGGATAATAATTTATGACCAAGGCACCAGGTGTTAGACGCCCTGAAGCTGTTAGCTGCAAGTAAGGTGAAGTTAAAGACCAGATGCTTTATTTTTTTTTACTTATCAAACTTATTTCATGGAGAATTTCCTTGCAAACAGTGGGATCAGAAGTTACAAGACCAACACAACCAAGTGGGAAACTTTTTGCTGACAAATGTAGTTTTAAGACTAGACAACAAGGTTGTGACCCATTCAGAATTGAATTGGGAATGTTTTTAAATTGAATTCTTAAATTTCAGTTGAGGCAACAAACTGGATGCACAATTGCAGTTTTAATTTTGGTAATACTTTATTTTGGTAGTCCATTTTAGACATTCTACTAACTATCCAGCAGGCACAGGACATCAATATAACGTCAGGTTGACGTTGGACATGACGTCGCATTTTGGTTGAGAATGAAACTCGGGTTGACGTCAGTATTTGACGCCAATTTGATGTTGACTTAACATTGGATTTTGGTCACACAACATAAAAACAACAAATATCAGTGTCAGCTGATGTCGGTATTGGACATCAAATCAATATTGACATTAGACATTGAACTGACTTTGAATTTTGGTCATCTGATGTCGCAACCAAAAATTGAGCAAAATATCAACGTATGACTACGTAGAGAGTAACTTTGCTACCACATGTCAAGTACCAGTCAATTCAAATTTACATTTCAATTCTTCAATTCTGAATTTTAAATAACCATATTATACAGTATATTTTGTGATTTCGGGTAGAGAAATAGAGCGATAAAATAATAAAAAAATTTAATAAAAAATAATAAAATGCAATTCTTTTCTGTGTCATCCAGAACATTTCAGATTCTTGTTGTAAGCCAGGTAGCCGGCACTTTCCTTTTACTTAAGTCAGGAACAATGAGTTTTTCCTTGTCATTTAAAGAGCATACTCATGCCCATTAGATCCAAAAAAAATCTAATTTCACCCCCGACTGTCTAACACTATAGCTGACCCGCTCAGCCCGCACAGTACGGCAAGTGTGCTGAACTTTTGAACAAAAGGTCAGAACATTCTTAAAGAATAAAAAGGTATCAAATAGTTGAAGTTCAGTAAGAGAAGAGAACATGGTAGGAGGAGGAGAGGAGAGTGTGTCTACGAGCAGCAGCTACTTTATGGTAATTAAAAGTGCACTCTTAACCTCACCTTGTGCGCCATTGTGCTAATCCTTCCAGCTGACCTGCTTTTACCTTCCATTTCACACTTTCATTTCAATTTAATCACGGGAAGCCAAAAAGCAACCTCTAATTGGGGTTCTTTTGGTATGCCGCCCCCCCGATTACAGCTATGCTTTAGGGGGGGGAAACGAAGAGGGATGTGTGCCAAGACAGCCTAATGATGTTAATAACATTTCATCAGCTTTATCATCTGTCCTTGAAATAAATAGCTTCTGACCTGATGTGCATTTCAGTGTAATGTAATTGTGTGGATATTACTTTGTTTAGAGAGGATGAACTCATTTTTGTCCAGAATACTACAGACTTTAGACAGATTCAAAAAGTTGTAATTTTCCCTGCTAAAAAAAACGTCCTAAAACCAATCTGGTTTGCTTGTCTCCCAACCTCGTCAGGCTGGATTCTTGGCTTTTTATAAAGGGGTTTTGGGCACTACAACCAGCTAAGACCAGAACATTTCCTTTGGTTGTGATGCTTGATTACTCGAATATTACTGTGTGTTTGTATACAACATGGGGTTAAATTGGGTCAAAATGTTTGAAAAGTCACATCAAAAGTAACTTTTAGGGTTTCCCCTCCTCCAAAATTTCATCTAATCTAAATCTAATACAAACATTTACTGCCCATCTGAGAAAAAAACAAAAAACAAACTTCTTACAAGGACTACTATATTCACTTCTTCCTTTTCTCATTTCCTTGATCTTGACCTGTCAATGGAAACATGGTCTTTTTACCCTGTTTACTTTTTTCTGCCAGTAGATGGGACTCTTTTTTTAGAGACTTTTCACACTCAGCCGAGGTCAAAGGAAAGAAAAATGCTCCATCTGAAAGGTAGCTCATATACTAAAACCACAACTGCAGACCACTGGAAAACACAATATGTAGTCTCAGTGGCTTTTGTCAGGCATGCTCGACCCTTCAGGAGGTGGTTATTATGTTGTTGAGACAGGTCTCATTATGTAGCCAGTCCTGCTGGCCTTCATAGAAGTAAAAATGACAGAACTGGGATTGGCATGTTTGCTCATGTTGCTTTAAAAGCGGGTGGCTGAAAGAACAGCTTATATTGTTGCGGGTTGCTGATTGCGGTCCTTGATATTGAAGCCTAGACACATGCGAATGAGTGATATTACAAATGGAGGTGACATTTGCATCAAAACTATGAATTACATTAAACTTACATCCAACTGAAATAGAAAAGTGGAGAAAAACTCTTTATACATCCAGCATGTTGCATGCATTTATGCAGTTGTAATTTTTTGAAAATGTAATAAAATAAAGGGAAGTTCACTGTTATTTACCCACCTTTATGTCATTCTAAAATTGTGCAACTTTATTTCCGTCACAGAACAATAAATAGATAAATAGATATTCAACCTGATATAATAAACTACTGTATATCAAATTATTTACTGAAAAGATTTCAAAAGACTTGTTTTCTTCATAAATTCACCTTTTGTGTTATGCAGAAGTAAATAAGTCATGCAAGGTTTGATACAACATGAGGGTGAATAAAAGATGGCAGAAACATTAAAAAAAACATTTTTTAGCTACATCTGGCTCTTTGTCAGTGCTGTTCAGTGATCTTGACCTATATCTGACTAGTCATGGTTTCTTAATGGTTGTATATAAAAAATGTAGGAGTATTGTATTATTTTCTCTCAGAATTCTCTCATCCTTGCAGAAACCCTGCCCTGAGCTGACTTCACATCTTTTCTGAAGGATGGCTGCTCATTCAGATCTCACAAAATGAATGTTTAAAGAAAGCCGAGATGCCACAAGGTAAGAAAACAGTACAACAAAGAACTGAGAAGCGTAGGAGGTCTGTGCTTTTAGCTGCATTTCTGTCCTCATGCCCTTTTCGTGTATATTCCTTTATGAATGCATTAAGATTAATTTGACGCCTTTTACAAATACAGATTTCCCCATTTATCTCTTGCCCTCCCTAATCTCTGACACTCATCATCTGTTCATTAAAGCTAGCAAACGAAAACCAAACCTACACCACCACAGATCATAATGTTCACTTATCCCTTGCCTGACTGCCATTATCTTTTTCTGTCTCTGCGAGTCTGCTAACCCGTCCTTTGTTCTTTACTACTACAGTTGCCCATCCGTTGCATTCCCACAACTCATTCACAACTATTCGAGCGCGCTGTGGATGCTCAGATGCTTCCCCGTCTCCGCTATGGGCGACACTTCTTGATCTAGGATCTTAGCCACCTAACATCGTACCTGACTCATTTTGTGTGTCTTTTGGCCTGCTCGTCCATTTGTGTGTCCAGAATTACTGCATGTACACTTGTCTATTTTGCGGTCTTGCTCTTAGCCGAACGTCTAAAGAGAACTAAAACATAGGCATTTACATTTATGTGTATTTATTCATGCTGGCAGGAGCAATGTTTTACAAGGGAATACGTTTAACTGGTCTGTAAATCATTGCACGTCATTCTCCTGTGTGGGAGTCGCCCTTCTCACCTCTTCCTGGTCCCAGCTGTGTTGTAGCCCTCCAGTTGTCCCGAAGGACAGCCCTGTCTTTCCTATCTTCTCTTCTGTGGTGTGCATTCACCAGGGAGAGCCTATAAAGGTTAAAAGTGACGCCGTGCTCGGCCTGGCAGAACTGCAAATACATCCAGGGTTCAATTTAGCTCATACATTAAAATAATATGCAAAAATTAAAATTCACATTGGCAGCCACGAATAAAAATACAACCACAAAAAAAAAACCTGAGCTATCGGGGCTCCCACTCTCAAGATATATGGCCAGAGTATTTCATATTTGAAGTTATTTACCCAGTCGTTTGTTTTCATTTTTACTGATGTGGGTCATTTGACAGTTTGGAGTAGTTTCAAAGCTTTCACAAACAAACACCTATATGTTATTGTGTCAGGAGCATGGAGATGGAGACCTTTTTCCTTTGGCATTAAGTGTGTTGTGAGATTATTTGGGAGGAAATGAGCTACTCAAGAGTAGTAAAATACTCAAAAGATATGGAGGAAATATGCAAAAAATATTATTATAATGTGTGGATTTACTGTAAGTGTTGTTATTACAGTAAAATCTTGAGGTTGTAAGTCAAATAGACTTTACATGCCTTTATTAGGAATGTAATGTATAGTTAATCTATTCAAAGTATTTGTGTCTTTATATCAAATTATCAACAAATTCACTCGGATGACCTTTGAAATAAGACTTGTATTTTGCCATGGGGAATGTATTGTTCAAAAAGGCTAACAAAAATTCAGTCTGAATAACTCTGAAACGTTCAGCAACAGCACATTTTTTACACGTTTTAGTAACTTTTCCACATAATAATGGAACTATATTGTGTGTTTTCACTGCATTGTTTTTATTTCCATTTAATAAGAGTCTTGAAAGCAAATGATGAAGTACTACCAATAATTTCCTTCCGACCAACAACTTTTAAATGGTGTTTTCGTAGCCTTTTCTCTGAACTGTAAACCAAGGAGAAGAGCAGTTGGAAATGTTGAATCGTTCTAATTAAACACTCATGGTTGGCGTGCTGGCTGGCTAAGGCAAAAAGTTCAGCTCTGTAATGAAAATCACTCAATGTTTTACGCTCTGCAAAGTTACAGTGGTTTTGGCTCTGCTGAAATCAATACACACTACCTGCCTCATGCTCGCCTGGAATCTTATGAACATTCAAGATGAAAAGTGCCTGATCAAATGTGCATTCTGAAACCTTTAAGATTTCTTGATTCCACTATATTGCATTAAATTGTATCACATTACAATATTCATGCACTATGAAATTTTATTACTGGTAACTTATAAATGATTTAGCTAAGTAACTGAACTGAGTAAAGTTTTGGATATATAGTTCAAAGATCATCATTACCTTAAACAACAAGACTCAAAAAACCCCAACAATTAAACCCATTCTACTCAAACATAAGAAGTGTTGTTATTCACTGAAACTATAAATTTGTTAAAACTTTAAAATTAAAAAAAGGTTTACTTGGCATTACTAAATAGTTAAGTAATACCTACTCAAAAACGAACGGCAACACACACACTATTATAAAAGTCTAATCAAACAACCCACCAAACAACGACACACCATAAAAAATAAGAGCGATCACAATTAAAAAAACTCAACTCACATATATCAATATATCGTAGTAAGACAACTATTATTGTACATGCAGAGAATCATTGATATGGCCACGTACATGTGAAAACCATGCCAGTAATTTTTATAATCTAGTGTGGCCTGCTAACAATAAATAATTCCAAAGCAGAGACAATCTGCTTCTACAAGCAAACACACAGTAGTGCTCCAATCAGTAAGTCACTAACACTCAAACCTCAAGTAACGTGATCAAACCCTAATACAAAACTGGTGAATTATGAAACAATATTGCAACATTTTTGCAAAACAATACTTAACCTCTCTTAAGAAGGTGCTGCCTTCAGGTGCTTGTTTAGTGCAGTGGTATAATATGCTATTTGCTATTGCAAATCAAAGGCTTACCAAGGTCAGGTCATTAGAGGAACAATTTGAGTAGCAGACTAATCAGGCATGAGAGGTTTAATCAATCTTCAACATACTGTTCAATATATGAGCTATTGTGTGATATCAGACATTGTTTAACTCCTTCAGACCTCACCTGGGGCCCTCCATCTTATTTCCTCGTAAATTTGTTGATTTTAGCTGCCATTACAGCATAATTTATAGGAGGTTAACCTTTAATTAACCTAATAATTTATTATGGAAACTTGAAAACCTCTGCACACACATAAATACACGCCCACAGGGCAGACCCCAATTTTACAACGCCCAAACACCATACACAGTTGATGACAACCCAATTCAAATACACCACAAAAAACACCTAAAACAACCAAACCAAACAAAGACACAACTCTAAAGAATACATCATGATCACGTTTTGTGTATTTGTTAATGCTAAAAGCCGTGGCTGATGTATACGATTATATGATCCTGGGCTAACAAATAAAAAAAAATCAATTATAATATAGAGTCAATAGAAAGACAGAGAACAAACGTACCCTATCTGTTTGAATCTTTTTCATGATAGACGCAAGAAATGATATGCAGCACCAATACCTGTCAAGCGATGGATTAATTATTGCTAAACAATGGTACTCCATGCCTTCTTCAACTATATTCTTTCTATAAGATCATGTCAACAGAGACTTACTATACAACTCGAGAACTGTATAAGGCAAGGGAAAACTTTCAAGTGTACGCGAGAACCGCCCACTGTTAACAAGTTTCTGTGATTTAATTCGAACGTAAGCATCATGTGCAACCATCCCATAACTTATTAGTGATATAGTACACTTTAATAAGCGGCACCATCTCCAAATGGATGTCCAACAACACAGGGTTACAACTAACGATGGCGCTCAATCACACCATGATTCTTTTTGCTTTGAGAGATCTGGTTGCTATTTCATCAAATTAATATAGATACGATAGAATGGACCTTTCGACAATATGCCAAACAACAAGTACTGTATCACGTTTGCTGGTTATTCAACAATCGACAGGCCTGCACAACTGTCTTATACACAGGTTATCCACAGCAAAGCGGGGTGTCTACACACACATACAACAGAATAATTCACACACGTGCGTAGCTTGAATCTCACATCCACCAGACAGTTCGTTTGTTCCAGCACGTGCAACAAACAACACTGTGGAACTGCTGGATCGCGTAGTGAGTTGCGTGTGCGTGAGACAGAACATATCTGGACTGTAGTTCGGGTGTCAACACACAAGAAAAGCGGGACTAATGTAAAACACAAATAGTGCTGGACATCCAAAGACAGAGAAAAGGAATAAAGGGAGGAGAACAACTAGCTGTAAAATGAAGTTGGTCGGTCAGGGACTGTTCGAAACGGGCCAAAGGTAGATGAGTTTGGATATGGAACCACACTAAGCACTGGATACAGGGAGAAATAACAGTGTCGACACACAGTCAAAGCCAAACCAAGCTTCGGAGAGTCAACACAGAAAAAGCCACTTAGGAGATTCGGATACGCTACCCTCCAGCACGGCGACCTGAGCAAAGAAATAAGGAGAGCACACACGTAGCCAAAAAAAACTGTCCTGTCATGCACTCTGAACAAGAGGGAGATCACGGCGTTAACACACTCGACCAACCAATAAAACACATGTTGCGGAATCTCTCGCACAACACAAAGGAGAGTTCGGTGTGTTGACTGGGTGCCAAATCACGAAAAGTCCGGAAAAAACGGGCTGGATAGTAAATATGAGGAGTTCCCTTGTGAAAAAGAAGTGCACTTAATTGTACTGAATGTGTGTTTGTAGTGTACTTCAAACATATTTTTAAAAACTGCACTTGATAATAAATTAAAAGGCCACTTAATGTACTTAGAGTACATTTTAATGACTACGTTTCTTAACAAACTTAAATACACTTTTAGAAAGTGCACTTAAATCAATTAAAAGTTTTACTTTAAAGTACATTTTAAATAGTTTTAATGATCTTTTGTCATGCTTTAAACAAGTACACTTATTTTGCTGTGCTTACTAACATACTAAATCATTGTCATGCTTTAAACAAGTACACTTATTTTGCTGTGCTTACTAACATACTAAATCAATATCCTGGCCAATCTTTTCAATATAATTAAAGTGAATGATGATGCAGAGACAAAAAAACAAAACAATAAAAGTGGACTTATGCACTATATTCCAAGCCTTCTGGAGCCAAATGAGAGCTTTGTGTGAGGAACGAAAGACTGATATTTATCATTATTCACTAATAAGCATCTGCTGTTGTTCTTCAATCAAATATGGATCCATTTAGACAACATTCTGTAATCCATTTTAGAGTATTAACCATGGGCTATTTTTATTACCACTTTTTTTGGTAATAAATGGATATGAATGGTCTTTACCTGCAGCACAGAGTTGTTCTCAAGCTGCATGCAAAATCAAAGCTGCTTCATCATTGATAAACTATACAAGACATTTGCAAGTTTTGTTCCCTACAATGGATTGTATGTAAATATCCACCTCATCCAGTGTGCTTTGTTTTCTGCCTAATAAAATACCCCATTACTATTTCAGTGTGAGAAAAAACAGCAAACAAATCAGTGCATTAATGAATCGTCTGAATGAATCAAACTGAATCAAGAACAATTTCAAACTCCATTTGAAACTCCATGACCACTAAAGAGTTCAAATACACCAAATGTCTTGTTGTATGGCCATGCATGCACAGCTAAGTGTGAAAGTGAAACCCATGGGTTTCCTTGAAGGTGTTTCAAGTTTTATCAGACATGTCAACAGCATTAGGCCACATTGTGAGGGTCATTTGCTGATTCAACAGAAGCCTTCTTCAGTCAGTCTGGATTTACTGTGATCAGCAATACTCTGGAGTAAACGGATTGGACTAGGACCACCTGGAAGTTGTGCTTACTCCCCCATTCCCTAAACTATCCATTAATTCACTACATAACATACAATTTAAGTTAATCACAGCTCTTGCTTCTGATTGGGCAACACATAATTTCTTCTGTCCTAGAATAGACTCCTTTTCAAAAGTTTCAGTAAGATTGCTTTTGATGAGAGTCTTGTATGCTCACAGAGGCTACATTTATTTAATTTAAAAATAGAGTAAAAACTGGGATATTGTGTAATAATATTTCATTTAAAATTAAAAATGTTAAATCATTTAAAATTTATTTGGTAACAAAACTTCAAATGTACAAAATAACAAATTAATTAATGTTTTAAGAGACAAACAGTATTGTTTCAGATATGCACATAAAAGACATAACAAAAATAAGGTCATAAACAAACTGAACCAGTGGTTAGAGACTGACTCCTCACATTGACTGTACGCATCAGGAGAGGCTTTTAGGCTGAACGGAGTCTCATTTAAGGGCTGAAGCCTGCAGACCACCCAAGGACTCGGCCCTGAGTTTTGTGAGGTTGATGAAGCAAAAGTGAGTATCCAATCAAGGACAGAACACAGAATTTCTTTAAACAGTGGTTTATTTGATTTTGATGCAACATTTAAAGTTTTTTTTGAACATTGTAAATGACTGCAGTTCTCTAACTTAAGTAGGAGAGATTAGAGAGATTTTGTGATTTTGCTCATTTGTGAAATATTGACAAAATGAGAAAAAAAATATTTTAGCCTTTAAATAGTTGAAATGAACATTTCTCATCTTTTATGCAACATGGCATTTTCATGGATATTTAATAGCTTCCACAACTGAAAGAAAACAAGTAGAAACAGAAGTGGAAGAGAAATGTGAGAGAAACCATTCCCTCAGTTTTAATTTATGTAAATATAAAATAAATATAAAATAAATCGTTTTGAGAACAAATTCAAACTTCAGCAGAAGTAAAATTAGCACATGGTTTCTCACACCTGAGTGGTTCTTCACACCTCATAAACCTGACATTTTCTAAGGGCCCCAGAACGCTTTACACTGAGAAAATTCAGGACGTGTTTTATCAATTATCAAACATCTGCAAACTTTTTAAGCACAACAACGTAACCTTTGAAGCAAATGATTCAAAAAGATTTAATTCCCTAAAGAAACAGGCAAGATTTTATCCATGTTATTGTGCTTAGATTTTACAACAAAGATTTTTCGCTCTAGTTAAGAGTAAGAGTTGTAATTGATCAGAGGTTGAGCCTCGACTGTTCTCTCTCATCTTTGCATTGTTCTGCAGTGTTTCATCATTTTGGTCGTGTGTCTTTTTAAAGCGGTTATCTTTTTATCATTACTCATGATATGTATATTATAGAATTAGACTATTATAATATATATATTATATTATATAATAATGTATAAATTAATATAAATAATATAATCAATGCCCTAGCTAACGATACCTTTTGTCCAGTTTTAACTTTCAAAATTGTAGAGGCTGCTGGACTAAAAGATCTTTTTTTACAACTGCCCACTGCAACTAGCACTATGGATTAGAGATATTACTGTAAAAGGCCATTTTTATTCATTATGATATGTGGCCTGAATAGATCATATAGTTTTTGGGTCAGACGTTGGTAACGTGTAACTGGGCGATTTATCATGCCATCACTTTTTAAAATATATACATATATATATACATATATATATACAGTTGCTCTAGCTACAAATAAATTAACTACACAGCAAAATTAGCACAGCGCTAAAGCAAGCTGGGACATAGATAAATTAAGGTTTTTCAAATTGAAAAAAAATGTCCTTTTTAATTACAGACTTAGATGGATTAACAAACTTTTACATGTAATTGAAAATAAGAATAATATTAGATTATTTTCCAATACAGCATCCAAACAGACTAGGATCCTGCCAGCAACTGAGCTTCACATTTCTTCTGAAGCAGTAATGATTTCTGGAAACTCTTGCTTGAGAAAATGTAACCTATTTAGGAAAAAATATTTGCTAATGCTAATTAACTTGTCGCTTCTACTTGGTTACATGCGAAGAACTCTTAAAAGGGGAGTCATTAATTCCCTAATTAAGAAACGAAATGTTGATCAGTGTGATTTGGCAAATTATTACCCCATTTCAAACTTTCATTTCATCTCGAAGGTACTGAACAATTCTGTTGCTCTCCAGTTGTGCCCAGTCGTGCACAGAAATGACAAATGCGAGATGTTCTGGCACTAGATAGACAGTCTTTATCACCATCTGACATCGTAGCATCTTTTTTCTTGCATATTTGGATGTTAGTTCAGTACTGCGCACCACTGACTGCAATATTCTCTCTGAAAGACATTTTGGGAATGAGGTTCAACTCAGTGTAGATTTTATCTAACTAGATGTTGCTTGTTCTAACATATTGCTTTTCATTATTACACCAATGGCAGTATATCTTTAAAGGGAAAGTTTTACATTGTCAGCATAGCATAAGTAAATGAACAAAGTGTATTATTTTCTGTTACTTGCACCTAGATATCCCTGTTTATGTGTCAGCAAAAGTCCACTGGATTATGTAAAATGCATCATCTGGCAAACATTTGACAGCTCCTGGGCTTTTGTGAAAAATTTAACTTCCACATTTTTGTATCCCCACTAATGGATAGTCTGACCGAGCCCAGAGTATCATAAAGTTTATAAAAATATATATATATGTATAGACAGCCAGCTTTTAGCATAGCCAGCATTGAATTACATCTTTAAAGCCAGTGGATTATTTCTCATAAATTTTACATGCCAAAACAATTTTTGTGTGTGTGTGTATATTCTGACTGGTGTAAAGATAAAACAAACATGACCCAAATTATGTAAAAATATATGAGCAAACATACAACTTACATGATGTTGTATCTCAATACCAAATTAATATGGAATATCAGCAACATCAGCATAAGCTAATTAAATATTCATGAGCTCAACCTTCTCAATGTAGTGACATCTTGGTTATTCTTTCAGTTTCTTCCTTTCCCCAACATAAGTATTTTTCCTCAATGTCATTATTTTCCTGTTCACACGAAATTTGATTGGCTACTTTGGAAAAAGTTTTGTTTTTATGTTGTGATCTGAGTTTAACTGAATATTTTCTCTTTCAGGGAAAAGCACAACTGTGTTTGTTCTTTTTCTTTAACTCATGTTTTAAAAAGAATATCTAGTAAGCACATTTCAGGACCGGTTTCACCTTCATCTTGCATTTTAAGAACATATGTATTGCCCTAGACATTCTGCCCAGTACTTCCATTCAGGAAATAAAATTTACATCATACGGCAGTGTACTGATGTCTTCTGAAAGCCTTCAAAAAAGAGGTTTTCACTTAGGTATGGCATATGTTTTTTTAGTCTTTACTCATGCTCAGTAAATGGACCACATTCACTGGAACAGATATTACCAAACAGATAAACCCAGCATTGGGTCTAAGCCTGCAAATACACATCAGCCTTCGACACACATTGACATACATGCAACATGCTGAGTGGGAAATAAAAATTATTGACCTAAAGGAAAGTTGTTTTGTAAATTGCTATTTAGAACACAATGAATGCAAGCTTCACAAAAATATCAAAAATAGCTCAAGGGAAAAACAAAGGTTGTTTCACATCTCTCTTTTTATTCAACCCATTAATATACCTATCCATCTCCCCTGCTGGAAAAGAACAGCCTTTCTGGTCACCAACAAATGTTGTGTTTTGGATGCTGGTGTGCTCAACGGGCCTGGCCTTTACATTTTTAAACCAGCCAAAGAAAACAAAACAGTAAAGGAAATCCATGTAGGTCAGTTATCATCCATTCAAACTCTTTTAAGACTAGACTAATCAAATACTTTATAATGGCATGTAATAAATTGTTCTTACAGGAACAATTCGGTTCGTACTTTTTTATTTTATTGAATTTTTATTGTTTATATTACTGTATGACGTATTATGTTACTTGGTTTATATTACTGTATGCAATCCTCAGAAGTAAAACAAAAAAGTTGATGTATCACTTAAATAATTTGTATTTTCTTTGTACTTTCTCATATATCCCACAGGACTTTTATATCATATTAAATCCCATTCGTCTTCCTTCATGATGGGCCAATCAATCACTTGTGACTTATGTACCCTGTTGGTAAACAAAAACTCATTTGCATGTAAATATTTAAAATCCTTGAAAAATAAATACTGAAAGAAAACATGGTATTACTTTACAATAAGGGTACATGAATAATCATGTACTAATGCCTAAATTAATACTTAATTCATCATATACTAATGATTATCAAAGGTGTTAACTAATCATGAACTAGTGAAGAGCTATCCTTAACTACGACTGGAGTCGTATGGATTCAGGCATTAAAGGGGTCATATGATGCGGTTTCAAGTTTTCCTTTCTCTTTGGAGTGTTACAAGCTCATTGTGCATAGATAAGATCCCTGAAGTTGCAAAGTTTAAAGTCTCAAAACCAAAAAGATTTTCTTTATCAAAGTTAACGCCCCCCTAAAACGGCTCGTTCTAACACACCCCCACATATCTACATCACTATGTGGAAATATTAGCATAATGCCGCCCAAATGTTCAAGCAAAGAAAGAAGGTGTGGTTTAAGTAACCACAGTTAGTGTTGAAGCAGCATGTCAGGGAGACGCTGTGTGTTTCTAGGCGAAAGCAAAGCACTTTATTTGGCCTTCCGGAAGTAGATGCATTTAGGAATCTTTAAGATTACTTACAACAGATGCATTTTATGGACGAATGTTTCGTGAAACTAGGAGAGGAGGTAATTCTGACTTTGCTATGAAAATCAGGCGCTTCAGAATCAGCTACTGTAAGTATGTTTTCTTAATATTTGCTATTGACTGTTCAAATGCAGAGTATTGCGCATCGTGTGGGTGTGGGGTGTGTGTGTGGTTGAGAGATGAGAGATGAGAGAGAGATGAGAGAGAGAGAGAGGAGAGAGAGAGAGAGAGAGGGGCATATCACACTGGAGTCAGCTGTCTTAACCGTGGCTTGTGTAATGCAAACACATACCAGCTTCATCACTGTGTCTGTCACTCGACTTTGTTCCCCTTTCGGGCTTGAACTGATGGTAAACTAATGACATTATTTACTGTCTTAACATTTATTTTGAAAGATGAAGCTCACGATTATGGTAAGGAGAGTTACATTTCCGACGAGTGCTTGCGGTGTCACAATGCACTGGGTCAGCTGGCCAAAAAGAGCAGACTCCGCTTGTCGGGAGGTGGGACTTTGTAGAAAACGAAGTGTTTCAGAGAGGCGGGGCATAGAGGACCTACAATAATGTACAGTATTTTAAAAATAATGTGTTTTTTGAACATTAAAGCATGTCAACATATTCTGTTACACCAAATACACAAAATAATGATCTTTGAAAAAGCATCATATGACCCCTTTAATAACGGCAGCCTTAACTACATGTTAGTACATGTTTAATAGTTAGTGCATTAACTAACATTAAACTAAATCAAACAGCCTCTTTAAGAAATAATAACAAATAATCTGGCTTTGAAATTAATTCAAATAATTTAATATCCTAATTTGAGCTTTTGACATCTTCAGCATTATCATAATCATTACTGGGTGGCGAAGGATTAGTTGATCCTCCTCAACAAGCGTAGAAATCAAGCTAAATACACTAATAACTGATCTTGTCTGTTTTGTGTTGTTCTCTTTCCGTTTAAATTCACTCTAATGTGACTTATATGTAGCTAAATAAATAAATAAAAACTCAAAACCCACAATATCAAAACCTACAAAACCTAAAACATATAGAACGATTCCAACAGAAATGGCCAATCTAGAAACATGCAGGTAATGTCAGAACCTTTGCTGGGTGTCAGAACAGTTCACTCTCCATTCAGACGCAGACCGTGAGGATCCTGTACCTCCGCTCTCTGACTTCTTGAAAAGCCACACCACATCTCTTAATCGGGCTCAATACTCACAGAGTTAGTACATGTGTATTTGATAGAAAGTATGAAATAAATCATGAGCTGAGTTTAGTAAGTAGTTAACAGTTAATCAATTATGATTGGGCCCCCTCAAGTAAAGTCATGTTAAAATAATGTAACAAGCCATGAGTATGTGTTAGTGTATGGATAGTTAATAATGAATTAATTATTATTATGTAACTAACTAAAATATACTGAGTCTGAGATTTTATTGGGGCAAGTTGTTACATATGTCTTGTATGTCTTATATTTTACATTTTTAATAATTGTTTACTGTTTACATTTATCTGAAAAGCCTATAAGAGGTTGTTTGAAGGGATAATTCTCCCCAAAACAGTAGCTGGTCCCCAGTGAAAAAAAAAGTAAATGAAGAACAGAATCTGTTTGGAGAGAAAACAGTTCTTCAAAACATTCTTCAATATATATATATCAGCAGAAGAAACAACAAGAGTTGTATTCTCGTGATCACGACTTAATTTTTTCGTGATCTCGATATAACAAGAGTTGTTTTCTCGTGATCTCGACATAACAAAAGCGGTTCTTTTAACAATGATTGTTTGATTTTTAAAACACAACGCATCGTGAATCTGCTGTTGTTATAGTAACGAAATAAGTCGTGATAACAAGAAAACAACTTTTGTTATGTTGAGATCATGAGAAAAATAAATCATGATCCTGAGAAAAGAACTTTTGTTATGTCCTGATAATGAGAAAACAATGTCGAGATCACTAGTCGTGATAAAGAGAAACTCGTTTTGTCGAGATCACGAGAAAATTAAGTTGTGATCACGATAAAACAAGAAGGAAAAAAATTATAATGCATGGCCTCTTAGAACTTCCATACAAAATTGAATGTGCTTTTACAGAAATCAACTTTTAAAACAATAAGTGAAACAAGTGAGACTACAAGCCAGGACTGGATGAACAGTATCCTCCTGAACTTTCATTTAGAAATCCATATAAACTGATATCAAACTGTCATTCAGACTCAAGAACTTAGATGAAAAGAAAGTTCTGTTATTTTTCTGTTACTCAGTATTTGCAGCATTTATAGACCTCAAGGTTGACTTTTTATTCTATTACGCTTTATTCTGTTGAAATGGGCAGGCAGGAAACAGTCTATTCTGCTCCCTGTCATGGTGAAAAGTTCCATCACAAGTGCTCTGGGGGCGAACTATACAATGGACTGACAACATGGCACAAGAAAAGAGGGCATGATTATACTTAAAGGGATAGTTCACCCAAAAATGTTGGCATTAATGACTCACCCTCATGCCGTTCCAAACCCGTAAGACGGAACACAAATTAAGATATTTTTGATGCATTCTGAGAGCTCTCTGACCCTCCTATAGACAGCAACACAACTGCAATGTTCCCAGGAAACGTAGCAAGGACATCGGTAAAATAATCCATGTGACATCAGGGGTTCAACCGTAATTTTACAAAGCTACGATAATACTTTCTGTTCTGTGTCAGTTGCGCCGCGCGGATACGTTGTTTTCGTTCAGATCAAAGTGTAAACGACGTAAACAGCGTATCCGCGTGGCGCAGCTGACACAGAACAGCATACACCGTTTACGTTCAGTGGATACTCTCCAAAATGGCGCTAGGGTGACGCGGAAGAGACAAATTGTTGAATAAAGTAGTTATTTTTGTACAAAAAGTATTCTCGTAGCTTGACGTGAGGGTGAGTAATTAATGACAGAATTTTTCTTTTTTGGGTGAACTATCCCTTTAACTAACTGGCAAACACATGTATAGTATATGCCTCATGGCTCCAGACAGAATTTTAGTTTTCCCATGTTTTGATTATGAAGGCCTGTTGAAGACAGGTATAGTGGTGTGAGCTGTGATTATCTACCATCAGACTGCTGAGGCTTTGATTCGGTCTGTAGCGGAGGCTTTGAGTTTCACACAATCTGCTCTCTTGTTAAAAAGAAAAAAGACACCTCTTCATCTTCCACAAAAATCACTATTGGGTTTCATTTACACTTATGATCTTTTTTTGATGACAGGAGAAACATAATCGTATCATAATTGTATGATTTGATCAGTAATTATTGTAGATTTGAGAAGATTAACATGACTTGGTAAGTTTCACATTTTATTTCTGTATATGACTGTAATGAAACATATCTCACATCAAATTTAATTACTGAAAACCTGAAGCATAACTGTTAATTGTTTAACAAGATATAGTTCAGGAGCACTTTAAAATAAGGTTCCACTTGTTAAATAAATTAGTTAATATGAACTGACAATGAAAAATACTTCTAAAGCATTTAAGTAAAATGCTTAATTTAATTAATGTATATTTGTACAGTGCATTTTATGATTTATTTTTTCTAAGCAGCTTTACAGAGAAAGTGTTTTAAGGTGTTTCAAATATTACATATATATATATATATATATGGTGGTGGTTGAGGAGATGCCCCCGCTTTCATGTAAAATCGCTTTGAGAACCAGAAATGATAATAACTGCACTATTTAATTAATTAATTATCTATATATATTATATATATTATATAGTATATATATATATATATATATATACACACACACACACACACCTTTTTTTTTTAAAGTAGATATATGAATAGAATAAAATGATAAATGGATAAAGTAATTATTAGTTAGGGTAACAATTTGAGTGAAACTGAAATATTAAACATACTTTTTTTTCCCCCTTCTATGACATCTCAGGCAGGTATACATGCACACAACACAATTTGTTAAAATTGATTCTGGTGTGAAATAATCTTAAATATCACCTTTACTCTGTATACTTAAGACATTTGTACAAAACAAGGAGTGGTTGTGCATAGCAAACCATCATATATTAAACTGATACTCCAAAATAAATCTCTTGTGGGAGAGAGAGAATTACTTATGGGCAACTGATAATTTACAGCTTGTGTGGCCTGTCGGAAGAGGAGGAGGAGAGAAACGAGCGGACGGTGGTGTAACATGGCACTTTGTGCATGATGTCTGACAGCAAATAAGTAGCGCATTTCAATTTTTTAAGCAGTTGTAATGATAAACGGTGACAGGATTTCCTGGGTGCCTGTTTTGATACACGGTGGCACTTCAACACAATAGCAATATTTAAGGCGCATGTCAAAATGCCATGTTTTGTGAAAAACGCTCATATCTTGTGATCAGGTCAAAGCTGTATTTGGAAGACCAAACATTACATTTTACCATTTCATCTCTCTGAGCCTCCAACAAATATGGCTTGCCATGACGATGAGAAAAAAAATCCAGACTGGGAATTTCAGCCCCACAGTCTGGTATTACGAGGTAATGTGGTTGCCATGGTTTCCAATTATTTGGGCAAATTGAGGAATCAAAAAGGTGTGAGACAATTTTAACTATTTCTGCTGTCCTCTGTGTCCTGCTATTCCTGAGGTCCGAGACTTAAATAAACCCTTTCCCTAGTAACCAAGCTAATTCAAATGCTTTGCCAGATCCAGCTCACTGCTGGCACTGCTGGCACTGCTGACAGCTGCTCTAATATACCGAGTGCAATTCACCTTAAAATGCAGATATTCTTCTCTAAGTATGTTTATATGTCTTGTTTAATGTTGTCATTTTACATGGTCTGACATTGTACACACATTTAATCTTAGTTATAGTGCAGCATATGTAACGCACAAATCTGTCAGTTTAGGGTGAGCAGAGCTGATGGCCCGCAGTCACCTCTGCCTTAATTCACTCACATGCTATTTTTTCATGCTCCTACGGTTTTCTTCCCACCTTGACATGTGTACACACACCATCTGACTGCTTTTACCTCTCTCTTACACACACACTGCACATTCTGTTGACAGTACCAGAAGATCAGATAAGTGAATTTCAGGGACCAGAGATGTAAGGTGACAGGTACAGAGAAGAAGCGCATGGAGACTTGGTCTTACGTCTGTTGCTATCAAAGGCTTCAGCTGGGGGAAAGGGTTGAGGTGGAGAGGTGAGAATACTGACTCTGTAGCTCTCATATACTCAAGGACATTACACTCACTAACACTTCTCTGGCCTGTTTACACAAGAGATTCTCAAAGACTACCCAAATCAATGCAATGTTTAATGTAATTACAAAATTTTATGTAATGTAACAATCATTTTTGTTTTAGAATATTTTTTTTTTTGGAAATTAAGTTAAATTGTGATATCATTCAGAAACAAAATGACAAAAACACAATTATTTAATATTTAATGTATTATTTTTTTAAGAAATAAAATCAGTATAGACATTTAAATAGGTTTATATATATATACACATGCATATGAAAATCATAAACCTCATTTAAAACTAATTAAATAAAATAAAACACCTTATATAATATTTTCTGTTAACAATTTTAAAAAAGGTTCCATTTGTTAGCATTAGTTAACTAAATTAGTAAACATGAACTTACAATGAGAAATACTTCTATATCATTTTTTTATCTTTCTAAATGCAAATTTTAGTATTACCTAATATATTAATATAATCAACAGTTGTATGTAGGAATCTTTGTATGAATAGTCACATTTTTAATGGACCTGAGCTAACATGAACTAATAGTGAGGAATTGTATTTTAGTTAATGTATTAACAATTGGGACCTTGCTTTAAAGTGTTAGCCATTTGTTTCACTTGCATCCTGAACCTGACAATCAACATTTTCTGAAGGTTAAGAACCTCTTTTTCACTGACATTTTGTTTTCATGCTATTCAAACCCCCTCGAAATGTTGGATTTCTAAAAAAATTCTTGGATAGAGAATATTGCTGTTGAATTAATTTAATGTGGAAACATGGAAAACTGTGTAAAAAGTTCACGCAAGAGTAGCTGCCTGTCACTTGTTCGTGTTATTGTGTAGTCTTGTGTCCCTGTGCACGGCACTGATGGCTGTATTCCAGTAAGGATTGTAGTAATTGACTCTGTGACCAACATCCTCCTCCAGCGAGGCTGTTTGGAGGCAGGGACCGGAGGTTTCTCTCCTCTCTGGAGACTTCACATCCATGCCTGAGCATTAATTGGATCTTTTTAATGAGTGTGTGGATCTCTAGGAGCTCAGACACCACGCTTGTCCCCACTGATGAAGTGGATTTCTGAGAATCTAAGCATTTCTGTCCCAGCTTTGCTCCTCCACGGATTTCAATGATTGGCTGTTCCGCTTTGACCTGTTCTTGTGAGCAGAAGAGGCTCCGTAGAGGACAGGAAAGTAATAATACACCTAACTCAATGAAACTGAATATTGTTTTATAACATATTTATAACTATTCCCTCTAACACTACTGTTGATTTCATTTTAGAAGCCATGTATTTTGTGTGTGCTATCCAAAAAAAAAAATATTTTATGTGCCTCGCCAGCAAACAGTACCTGTTTAGAGTTGAAAGATGTGAGGCACCTGTTAATTTTTGCCTTTCTGTGCCATCTGCTGCTTGCCATCAAAGACAGATGGGTATCCCATCAGCGGACCACTCATGCCCCCCCCAGGCCTCCCCTGGCACACCCACTTCTCCTCCCTCCCCAAAGCTCTCTGGTATCACACTGCGGCCAACAAGGATTAAAGAGCGAAGAGGGAAAACATGGAACTAAATGTGAATAATTCATCACAAGCTATTTGAAATATCACAAATGTCATTCTCTGGATTTGGGAGGGAGGGGTGGTAAACAGCGTCAACACAGTTCTAATTAAAAGTTTAGATGTCGTAAATTAAACATCAGCTTGTAATATTACAGATGGGCCAGTGCCTAAATTATATTTAAATGGTAAACTGGATTACATACCGTGCGTTCGGTGCAACTATGCTTTTGTTGAAAGAAGAGCAATTTGCGAGAGAATTGCTGGGAAAATGGCATCCTGCTGAATCAAATAATCTAAATGGCATCCACTGTGCATGTTAGAAAATAATAATAATGTTTTTTTAAATGTGGGCTAAAAAGGTGGACAGTGATTAATTGTTTGTTTAGTGCAAAAGTAAAAAAAAATAAAACCAAGAGAGAAAAAATCTGTCATTATTTTAACAAAGAACAGATTAGATACACCACAGGCTAAGTGAAACAGTCATTTTTGCTGAAGCTTAATCCAAAAGAGAAATCCTTCATTGGTATAACCACAAATAGTGAAAACCCAACATTAGTTTGAACTATTTTAAGAGGTGACCATAATGAATCAGTTTTAAATATCCTTTTTGTGACTCTTAAAGGTGATTCCTAATCATTCCCTAGAATATGCTTGCTAAAAGGCATGCAACAAAAAAAGGTGTCTGAGCAGCACAATGAAAAGCAAACAAGTACAGAACAGGAATAAAAAGCTTTTATACCTTCATGAGAATCTGTCTGCACAGACAGTGCTCGCCTAAATGTAGTAACCTTCATGTGTCGCTTCATACTGATGAAATCTTCTCAAGGAGAGCGGCTCATTGTTTTAATTGCTTCAGTGCATGTGTGCAGCTGTTCACAGTAATGAATTGTAGCACTCTGTAACAAAAGAGACAGTCTCTTTATTTGGAAATAAAAGGAACAGAGAAAGAGGCAGAGAGAGAAAGAAAGTGGGAGAGAGAGAGAGATTGGCCGAGTGTTGTAATGACAGCAATGTTTAGAAAGCAATCAATTTGGAATTAAAGTACACTTAAGATACAGGACTTACTACTTCACAATGAAGAGGCCATCTTGAAGACTGTTTTGCTCAACAAAGGCAGTAAAAATTAAACTACAAACTATGTTTTCAAGGTTAGAAGTTATTGTTAAACCCATGATAATGACAATGTGGGTATCTTTAAGGCTGGAATACACTACACAATTTTTGCCCCGGTTTTCTGCCGCTATAGTTGCCGAAAGTCAGAGCCAGGCTGTGGATCTGAGTTGACAGATTTCATAGAAGATCACGTAGTGTACGATGGTCACAGACTCCACATTTTTTTTTTGCTTCAGACTATGATTTCCATTCAGTTGGAGGATATCAAGCATGTTTGATATTTTGAGCTGATTTTAGAATGCATATTGTTTTCATTTGTCACGTATCTCCTAGTAACAAGCAGTGTTGGGGAGTAACTAGTTACATGTAACGGAATTACATAATTTAATTACAAAATAAAAGTAATTGTAATCAGTTACAGTTACTAAGAAAACATGTGTAATTAAATTACAGTTACTTATGAAAATGTTAAGGATTACAAAGGGGGTTACATCTGATTTTTTCACACACACTCCCACATACAGATTTAATTGAGTTCTTTCATAAACTGCAGTGACTGCTCTAAAATATTAAACACCAATGTTTTAGAAGTTTATAACATGCTTATCCAATAGGGTTTATGTATATGCTTTTTTTAAGATTAACTTTTTTTTTTCTAAGGCATTGTTAAATGCCAGTGTTTCCTGTCATAACTAAGCTAAAGAATTGATTTCAAAAACAGTATCATAGCTATTAAACTATTTCTTGTTATTATTTTAAATATGTATTTAACCTGCACTGCACATTTTGCATATCTTCTTTCTCTGACACACCAATTTCAGATATTGGAGTCTCTGCTAATGAGCTGATGACCTGAATAGGTGTGAGTGATTAAGGAGCAATAACAAAACGTGCAGGTGTGGGGTGCCTCCAGGACAGGGTTGGGAACACGCTTTAGGGTATTCTTAAAATGGTCTCAGTGGTCGTGTAAACAACACCCTTTTTACCTTGTCAAAAAACAGCTCTGTTCACAGCGACTATTTCGGTGCATATCTCTTTACATGCTAAGGCGCTCTGTCCCCCCGACCCTTCTTCTGTGGAACGAGCACCCACGATTCCAAATAATCTAAAAACTAAAAAGTGTGTTGGTCACCGATAGCCTTGTGGGCAGTGTGCCAACATACAGCGCCATTGTGCTTTGGGTGTCCCGTGTTCGAATCCTGACTTGAGGACCTTTCCTGATCCTGTCCTCCCCCTCTCTCACTTCACTTCCTGTCATGTCTGATCTGTCCTATCACAATAAAGGTCCACACAAAAATAAAAAGTGTGAGACTTACTTCTTGTGGAGGTGCAGCTGGATCATGAACAGTGGGTACTGATCCATCCTTGAGTTTAAATTTTTTTGCAAAACCTGCCTTGAATTGTCCCTCATTCAGAAAGCAGTCTGGAGTAAAATGATTTGTGCAGCCAGACATAAATGAATTTAGTGAAAGTGAAGTGAAGTGACATGTGGCTAAGTATGGTGACCCATACTCGGAATTTGTGCATGCTCTGCATGTAACCCATTCAAGTGCGCACACACAGCAGTCGACACACACACCAACAAAGTTGGGGGTTTGGTGCCTTGCTCAAGGGTCTCACCTCAGTCGTGGTATTGAAGGTGGAAGAGAGAGCTGGTATTCACTCCAAAATCAAAATGGCTTGATAATTGAGACTGTTTAGGTTTTTGGGGGATTAAAAAAAGGAGTGAATGGATTTTTATCATTGTAGGGTGGTTGTGTCCACACACTGCTAAGACACATTTATATGCAAATGAAGATATTTTGCATCCAATGTCTCCTTTAAAATTAAAATATTATAATCTTAATTCAAGTGATGAAGGATTTCGAAAGTCTGACAGCTATCAGTGTTGAGCACATATTCTAAGTTAACCTGCAGGTTTACATGTACTTGAATGATTACCCCCGTTTGAAAACATTAGAAATTTAGAAAAGTAATCAAAAAGTAATCAAATGTAATCAGTTACATTACTTTAATAAAGTAATTGAAAAGTTACACTACTTATTACATTTTAAGTAGGGTAACTTGTAATCTGTAACCTATTACATTTAAAAGGTAACCTTCCCAACACTGGTAACAAGGCACACGTTTCTGCATGAGTTTGTTTAATTGAAACAATGCTAAAGTCTGGTAGTGTATGGTCCTCAGTTATTTAGTGTATGATGGACAGTTTTTCTTCTGTGACTATTACAAAGTCGGTAAGTGTACGGTGCCCATACACTTAAAATCTGTTCAGATATTAAAGCAATTAGTGTATTAAAGCGTAGCCTATATTAAAATCCTGAAAACAAAACAAAACAATTAGGGGTGGTGTCTTTTGTAATTTACCTCAAAACTTAATTTAAAGATAACATTTTAAATTTAAAGTAGTTACTGTCAAACTGCCTTAAGAAAAATTAAAAAGTAAAAAAAGTAAAAGCATCCATGACTAACAAATGACTCTTATGAGCAAGCTGTTTGTAATGAATACATAAAATACATATACAGCAAGATGTAGTTCGATTCAAAACAAATGACTCTGCTGAACTGGTTCTTTTAATGAATCTCTCCAAAAGACTCACAAACCTACAAGTTACCACTAGTTTGTGTCAGTCGAATAAATAATTTCCTGAACTCTCTGAATCTGAATTAACTGACTTATTTACTGAACTGCAAGTTATTATTGCCTAGCGGTAATGTCTAAAGAACATTCCATTGATAATGTTTTGACACTACAATAAATGTACAACTAACTGGTAGACATTTTAACTAGTCTATTTGTTTGCCACAGTAACAAACAGAGTTTTTAAAAGGGTCATATGATGCGATTAAAATTGTTCCTTTCTCTTTGGAGTGTTACAAGCTCTTGGTGCATAAAGAAGATCATGGTAAAGTTGCAAAGGCTAAAGTCTCAAATCCAAAGAGATATCTTTATAAAAGTTCAGAGTCAGCCACACCTACCTAAAACGGCTCATTCTAACACGCCCCCACATATCTACCTCACTATGTGGGAAGATTTGCATAACGCCACCCAAATGTTCACGCAAAGAAAGAAGGCGTAACTTTTATTCTCGCTGTAGTATTATTGCCACCGCCGCCATGTCGTGAAGGCGCTGTGTGCTTAGTTGTGAAAGCGAAACTACTTAGTTGGTATTCCAAAAAAGGACTTATCTGCTTCGTCATGCCTAGAGCTGATCTGTGCTGGTCGCTGAGGAAATACATCAACTTTCACCATGGACAAAGCGGAGTCCAGCCCGGGGTCCGTCACATGTGGTTGCCGCTCATTCGTCGCATACGCCGGGCGCACCGTTCTCGACCCCGCCACCTCAGCTCACACTTGCCCGGCTTCAGCTCACGCTAAGCCTGGGCTTTCTGCTCACGCTAGCCCGGCCTCAGTGCATGCTAAGCCGGGGCTTCGGCTCACTCTATCCCGGCCTCAGCTCATTCTAGCCCGGCCTCAGCGCACGCTAAGGCTCACGCTAGGCCTGTGTTTTTCGTTGTGAAAAGCGAAACTACTTTGTTTGGCCTTACAAAAGAGGACAACCACTAGAAATCAGTGGTTAAGTTGTATTTACCACACTGTTCCAAAACAGTTTAACCCAAATATCCAGATGTGTGCAGCACATTTTATGGAGGACTTTTACTGATCCTGGAGAGTAACGTTAGACTAAAATGCCAGCAGTTCTGACTCACATAAGTACGTTTTCATGTAAAGGATTTGCCACTGATGATTCAACCGTGAGTTTTGGGCAGTAGAGTAGCACTGGTTGTGAGTTCTACGATCACAAATGCAGACAGAGTTTTAAGTTTACGCGGCGCGATGCAATGCAACGCAACACGTAAAAAGACAGTTATAAGTCATTATAATCAGTAATTATGTCCCCACTGAATACAACAAATGCCTCGTTTATAATGAGTCTTATTGGTTTTGTCTCGTCGCGCTGGGACACAGCATCACAGTATGGTGAGGGGCGTAACATTCCGTCTCACGCTTGAGGTATTCGGCCAATCACAACACATTGGATAGCTGGCCAATCACAGCACACCTCGCTTTTTCAGACCAACGAGCTTTGTAAAAATCGACGCGTTCAGAAAGGGCGGGGCATAGAGGAGAAACAATAATTGTACAGTATGTGGAATATAATGTGGGTTTTTTTTACCTTGAACCGCATAAACACATTTCATTACAGCAAATACACAAAATAATGTTCTTTTTAGCAGCATCATATGACCCCTTTAAAAGAATGTCATTTTTGACAGCATGCACTACAAAAGTTTAGGGTCAGATTTTTTTTTAAAGTATTTAAGAAACTAATACTTTTAATTTCTTTTAAAAGTTTCTTGAGCACAAATAATATAAAGTATATTATAATAATTTCTGAAAGATCATAATACTGATGACTGGCATAATGGCTGCTGAAAATTCACCTTTATTGTCATAATTAATTCCCTTTTAAAATATATTACAATAGAAAACCCTGAATATTTTATACAACAGAGCCAAAATGTTTTGCAGCATCTAAATGTTTAGCTATAAAAACCCTACATGTAATGTATAGTTTGCATCTGTGAATTGGTTCGTTTACAGGAACCATCACAATAAAGTGATCCACCAGAATTAATCAGTCTTTAGACTTTCACATAAATCATGACAGAGGACAGTTTAGCAGAAAACATTTAATTATATTCCCACTATGTTCAACTGTGTGTACAGTACAGTACAACTTAAAACAAAACAAAAGATTTAGCAATGTAGTTCTATTTATGTTCTATTTTCATCCTCTGAAAAATGTACATTAGTTCTTTTAGCAACATGGGTACTTCCAGTTACTACACCCCACACTGATCATGACAGTGCTTTTAGGAAACCCCAGTGACCATCCTTCAGTCATCATAATGGACAGAAGCACTTTAGATGACCTCTTGCATAAGGGCACTGGTGGGTGAACTAATTACAAGTTTAGCTCGGAAGCCCAACAGTAAATCATAAAGAAAATCCTGACAGGGTGAATAAAACCTTATTTCAGTGAACATATTACCTGTCAATCAGCAGCAGAGCAGGGAGTGGTTGGGAGCCAAAGCTCTGGAAAGGTTTAGATACTGACTGAAAGGCAGAGCAGAGGGAGGGGAGCACAGCTTTGGCGGCGAGCTCTCACGAGCTTGTTTCTAACGTTTCGCAAAAGGAGTGAGTGAAACATTTGGATATCGCAGATGCACACCTGCACAGCAAAATGAGCGAATGCTCTGAAGAGGGGCCTGTGGCTATGAATCAGAGAGAAGGAGAGAAAGAGAGGGGGAGGTATAAGGAACGAGCGTTAGAAGGACTGGTGAAAAGATGAGAGCAAAGAGGAGAAATAAAAAACAAGGGGGAAATGAAAAGAGAACTGAAAGGTATAGAGAGCGCAGGTGATAAAGAGACAATTAAAAGACAGAAAAGAGAGAGATACGCAGAGGGTTTGAGGCACATTAGAGAGACATACAGTAAAGACGCAGGGGGATAGACAGCCAAGCAACTCAGACTCATTTTAGCAGAGCCTGCCACATCTCTCATCTCTCAAAGGGAGGCACATTTCCTCAGGCTTGGAAAATGGTGCTGATGCAGAGAAGACTTGGAGAGTTGTTTAGTCAGGTAGAGGCCATGAAAATGTCTGACAACTTCTCTCTCCCACCGCTCCTACCTGAAGTTTTCTGATTCTGCTGCAAGAGACATCTCCTGCAGTTTTGTTTGTCTAGTGATATTTTGAAGATAAGTCCTGATTGAAGCTAATTTCCTTGTATTTATCCATCATACATTTATTAACTCAGCAAGGAAGGATCTGATCTAAACTTTCGGCTATGATGCTAATTATTTTCAAATGTGATCATCATTGCGCCCTACTCAATCCGAAGGGCAGAACACTTGAAACTGGTATATTAAAGGGAACAGGGCTGTTTTTTTCAATCAGAATTTTACCTTGAAAATGCAGCGTTATAATTTGTGCTTGTAGCTGTTAAAATTGTTGTGACAAATAAAACATTTTAAATAAAAAATGGCCCATTTAATACTACTGCTAAAAGGTTTGGATTGTGGAGGATGGAGGATTTCTTGCTTAATTAAAAAAAAATCGGTAACACTTTCTATGAAGCCCATATTTATAATACATTATAAGGGTATTCTTAAGGCATTATAATGAATGCATAATGCATTATAAAAGCACTTATAATATGTTATATCATCTTATGAATATTCATAAGAACAGTTTTAATGTTTTATAATATTTACTTATTTGTGGTTATAGCTTTTAAGTGTATGATGATTTATAACACACAGTGAACATGTTGCATCCATTTAAGTTACAATGGATTATATTTCTCATAGTTATAATGTATTATAAGTCTCATATCTTGCCATCTTTCTTATGCTACTTAACTTAAAGCCATCAAAGACCACTTATAAGTTTAGTAATAATAATAATAATATGTTTTTTCTCAAACAGCCATAAGATCAGATATAAGATCAGATGAATGTGTAATATGACATTTGCTTTGAACTATTTTTATTGTTATATCAGTTTGATTATTTTGATGGTCCCAACAGACAAACTGACTATAAGTAACTTTGCAAGTACATGTCAAATTATTCTAACCCTAACCCTAACCCTACCAGTCTACTAATACTCTAATGAGAGTTAGTTGACATGTTGCAAAGTTGCTTATAGTCAATAGACTAGGGGGACCATCAAAATAAAATGTAACCTAACATATAAACATTGCATTTTTTACACTAGCTCACATCAAAATTAATATTAGCCTCACAGGGAACTCTCAAATAACACTCCACACCTAACCATTTACAAGATGTAGTAAGATACTTTGCAGATCTTAAATAAACAATGTCAAAATATGATACAGTCCATTATTCTGTAAAAAGTAGATTTAATATGGTGTTCAATATGTGTTGTAAATAATCATAATTCTTAAAACTTATAACCACAAATGCGTAAGCATTATAATGTATTATAATTGTTGTTATGATTATTTATAAGATGATATAACATATTATAAGGTCTTTTATAATGCATTATGCATTCATTATAATGCCTTAAGAATACCCTTATAATGTGTTATAAATATTAATACCAAACAATCTTTAAATATTGACCCCAAACTTTTAAAAGGCAGTTGTCCCTATTCACATGGCCACCTGATGAATCACATAAACAGCATTATATACTTTTAACTTAGCTAACAACCTTGTGGAGAAGCTCTTTGTGAAGGGATTCAGCTGATTTTTGGAACGACCCCTAATATTGGCCTCTTCCTGTAGTGGCATTTAATGGAACAAAATGTAATTTGGAAATCACTCTATGCCATTTCAAATAAATGAAACAGAGAAAAAAGAAAATGGAGGGAATAAAAACACAAGAAAGGCAAAAAGCAGAGATTTTAAAAGTAAATGAAATGGGCATATTTAAGAGAATTTATAAGGAGATGGTAAAAGAAAAATGATTTGGTCAGAAAATAGAGGGTCGTATTGGTGAGAAAGGAGGTAAATGAGGAGGAGGGAAATACTTTTTAAAGAGAAGCAAGTGTGGCAGTTCCTAATGCAGCTGTCAGTGCCGTGCTTGGGTTGCGGATACACGCCGTCAATGCCGCTCGGGATTCTACCGCTTTTAAATGAGCCGCAGCCAGAGGGAACGCCAGCCAGTCGCCCCGCGACGACACCAGCTATGATTCACCGTGCCATTAATCTCACAAGGGAAATCTGCCTGGTTTTGGTACCCCTTGCCTCTCCCATCCTAACCTGAGATGTAGCCATAAATGTCTCCCTCCACTGATGGAGCTGAGATAGATTGACAGAAGGAGAGGAGCCCCAGACTTCCAGTTAGAGGCAGGATGAAACGAGCAAAGATTTCAATACTGTTCAAGGATCTATAGGCTGTAATTCTCCTTATTTCTTCTTTCCTTCTTCTCATTAATAAGAGATTATGAAAAGGTTGTTATGTCACTCTTACATTATCTGATCCAATTGAGTACCATCTAGTGTACGCTGTTCAACAAAAGCCCAATGTTGTTATGGACAAGGATGTTTTAAATCAAGCAGAAAGGCACTGAATGCGTCATTCACTGAATGCTGCTAAGAGGCTTTCGTTTCCACCTCACTCGGTTGTACACTGTTTCATTACTTTCATCTGCTTCATAGCGCTGTTTGATAAACTGCACGCACCCTGATTGGCTCATTACATATCTCTTTTTAAAGTGGGTGTTTGTTTCTTTGTGTTTAATGAATATACACCTGTGCAGTGAATAGAGTTCCCAGAGAAACTGTGAGAATATATATAAATATAAAATCAGCTTTAAAAGAGGGCTTATTGACACTGAATCAACACTCATGCACCCATCCATTCCCACACAGACATATCTGTACAAATGAACACACTAAAACAGAGTTAATACAGAGTTAATACCAATTTTGACAAAATATGAAACAGAAAATAAATTCCATGGTTCTGTTATGCAATACATTTTCACATCCCCATATATAGGGATAAAATAAATAATAAATAATAAACTCTGGGAAAAATAGGAATCAGTTATTTTAATATTCCTTCGATTTGATTTGATGTTGCCATTTTGGCCAATATAGGTGCTCTGCACTAACTTCTAAAATGAAAAACTGGTATTTATTAAGAAATATTCCATCTTCAGAAATGTTCATGCTCTCCCACTTTGTCTAATCCAAATGCTTCAAACTAAATATTGTATGAATTTTTTGCTGTGTTCTCATTAATTTCACCTATTAGTCTTTTGCAATATCCTTTTAACTAACAAACACCAGTCCATGAAGTTTCATCATTTGTTGGGAAATAACAGGCAAGTATCAGCAACAGATTTGATAATACCCTCATGTAAGCTAAGCAATGTACTGAGCAATGGGTAACTTTATTGCCATATTGCTATGTTCAATCCTGTTAATTTTCTTGTCGTGTAAGTAATAAAAGAAATGTAATGAATAAAGTTAAAGTGGCAGAGCATATTTTTGAAAGCCTGGTATACTATTTTTGGGAAATACATTATAAAATGACAATTCATTATCTAAGTTTAAATGCATAACAGGAACAGATGATTAGAAGAGCTGTATGCATACACTGTAAATCCTATATTATATGTAAATCCTGACAGAAATCCTATGAAAATCCTAAATCCTAAAAAAAATGAATTTTGATCTAGTATAAAGTCTTCTACAAGGTTTGGCACTCGGCCATGTTCTTACATTTATTTATCTCTGCCTAATTTGATGGCACAGATTCAGTAAGGTTGATATTCTGCTAGCTTTTTTGGACGGGGTCTAAAAAAACTGGAAGTGTCCTGCACAGCTCCGGTGTCAGGGCTCATCATTTGTTGGGCACCCATCATGTTTTGCATTAATGAGCTCCATTATGGCTTCAGAAAAAGGGACCAAAATGCTCGGCGACAAAAGAGGGATGCTAATTCACAAGTGCGCACAGATGCTGTTTGCAAGCTGCAAACAATCTGTCAACTGGGAGGGGCATTTGAATGTTTGTTTCAATATTTAGCAATGCTAGCGAGGAACAATGTACTAAATTAGAAAGACTTGAAAAGTGTGTGCTCTTACAAGTCTTTAAAATCAAATATAAAATGACAGCGTTTGAACAAAACACGTATGGGTAATGTGTTTTCATTTCCTTATGCTGTCCATTAGGCGGTAATGTTTGTGGTAATGAGCGCTGGAGGCAAACCAAGCTCTGTCAAACAGCCCCCTCCTCCTCTCCCTCCTGTCATCCTCATGGTCTGAGCCGCATTAGAGCCCAGGCGTCCTCCTGCGGGCAGTGCCGAGGCCACTTGTGTCCTCGCTAAGGCGGGCTCTGGGATTGCTGGAATGTGGCAGGAGCCTCGGAGAGCTCCGGTTGCTAGAACTCATCATTTGAGGATATGCCACTATAAGAGGCAGTATGATTCATTAAGCCTAGATCCAAGTACTGAGGGAATGGCATATGAACCTCCAGCACTTTTACCTCTGATATGCCCCCCTCCCATGTCCCTTTTCTAATTCTCCAGATGGGCCGCAGCTTTGCTTGCCAACCATTGCGGCACGTCAAGGAAGGAAAAAGAGAAAGAGACCATTAATGTCACTCAGCCTGGGAGACATGTAGATGCTTGGAACATGGAGCACATAGATTCTTACTTCCTGACGTACAGAGAGAGCTGAAAGCAAGCAAGATTACCATAATAAAAAGAAATGAGAGAGAAAGAAAGCAAGTGCGAGAGCAAAAGATAGAGGGTGTGGTGTAAAAGATGAAAAAAAAGTGAACATAGAGAGAAGGTATGGAGAGAAATGCTTTGTGGAAGCCTATAGCACAAGATTCTTCTATTCTCTCTCTTTTCACCATTGTGCCTGTGCTAGTTTCCTCTTTGTGCTTAAATCTGCCTGTAGGATTAGACAAGCCCTCTGCTTGGTCTTCAAAGCCAAGCTCAACTTTTTTTCTTCCTACTTTCCTTCTTTCTTTTCTACTAAAGTTTCTTTACCAAAGATGCTTAGTGGGGCTCTATCTAGTGGTCCTGTCCTACTGTGGAGTTTAACAAATCCTCACAAAAGTCCTCGCCCCAATATAGGAGAGAGGAAAAATGATAAACTGAGCAAAGCATGAGTAATCCCTTCACAAACTGAGACATTGTTACTCATCCGCTGACCACAAAATTGCCATTTGTGCACCGTAGGAAAGAACCAGACAAGACATTTTGAACTATTGCACTACATGCGGATCGGTTTTATGGATACTTTGTAGTGCAACAAGCACTGTGCCATATTAAGACCATTATCATTGGGAAATACGGAAAATGCCACTGAACAAACGGGCTGACTTTTTATGTTTGGGATCCCAGAGAGCCTAAAAACATGTAGAAGTATAATTTTGAACATTTATTTGAATAATAATTTTTACATCAGTTTCTTTTAATATGTCACTTTGACCATTAAAATTCAGTAATCAGATATTATTGGGTCACTGAAAGCCAAAGCATAGGTCTAAGTAATGTATAATTGTTATGTACATTTGAAGTTAAGTTCAAATTTAGTCCATAATCAGATCTCATAAAATTTGGGAAAAGCAGTTTCAACCTCATACTTCAATTTTAGTAAGTTTTAGTATGTCTTTTCAAGCTATTAAAAAAAGCATAATTTTTTTTGAGCTATTAAAAACAAACAAACAAAAGACCTGAACAGTGGGGATTAAAACAGGTATTGAAACGGGTGCTGGGGGAACTCAGGATGAAGGACTAATTGGAAAATTGGAGGAAGAGTGTGTGCGAGTTGAAAGTGAAAAACGGGGCCATGCCCACTTTGGGTAGTGCAGACCGGTACCTGTTGGGTACCTTGAAGGGGAGTCATACGACAGATTCAAAGCCTGTTGAAGGCTGGGGATGATTAATGTCAAAATATCTTTAAACCGTTTCCGCTAGATGGAGTCGATAAGGGCAGGAGAAGCACCCCAGGCGGTGGGCAGTGAGCTAAGCGGACTGCGCGTCGTTGTTCGGAGCATTTAATAACAAACAAAACAGTGCACGCATTGTTCAGTATAAAAACGCGGTAGTTTTTGCCTCGTGTGTTGGTTTTTTGTCGGACCCACAAATACAAGGAAAATTGTCGCAGAAACTTGGGAATATCTAGCTCAACAAATCAAACTGGACAGGGTACAACTACCATTCTCCTATACATGTCTTAATTTTGTGTCAGGACATGGGAAAAACGTTCCCATATGAGTTTTGGACGTGAACATGGGGGAAGGAAACTCAACATCAGGATTTTTAGTCCTGTACAGGTATTACTTCTGTAACAACACTCGCTATAGATTATTGTATTTTGAGTCTATGTACGGGCCTTTTATTATTCATATATACTTGTGTATATGAGTTTGCAAACACAATAGTTGGACAATACAAGGAAGGCAGGCTTGGACGCAAAAAAGCTTGACGTTGCCCTTTTCCACTGCAAATAAGAGTAATTCTCTAAACAGTTTATCCCATTTTTTGGTGTTATGTCACATCAGTTTTTCAAAACAAAAAACTTAAAAAAAACTAAACTTTTATTATTGTGTGCTCCTTTTTAAAGTATCAGTTAAATCAATAAATGTAAATTATGTAATATTTTACAGTGCAAAAAAATTTACAATTTTTTTTTACCACTCCATAAAAGGAAACAAATAAGGTCCCAATTTATATTTGGTGGCCTTAACTAATATGTACTTACACCAAAAAATAAGTACAATGTACTTATTGTGTACATACATGTTTTACATTGTACTTATATTTTTTTTAAATACCTATATGTAGTTACATCTGTAATTCATTTCTGTAATTACATTTATAATTACACTGTTGACCCATCCCCTACACCTTAACCCACCCTTAAACCTACCCATACCACCAAACCTGTCCCTAACCTTACCCATATCCCACCACAATAGCAGCAAACGTGTTTTGCAATACAATATGACCACAATAAGTACATTGTACATGTATTTTTTTGATGCAAGTACAGAGTAGTTAAGGCCACCTAATATAAAGTGTGACCACAAATAATATGAACGTCTTCAATGGAAGGTATTCATGTGGTAAATGCAGTCATGCAGTATGACTTTCTACTTGAATTTCCTTAATGGATTTATCAGGGATTCTGTGGGGAGGAAGTTCATGATGTAAATTGACAGTAAAAAGCTGTCTGGTTGTGAAGAGCATTAATATTGTACTTCACAAATAGACAAGAGTGCCTCTAATTAACCCTCTACGGGTTGTCTTAATTCATTTACATATATACGAAATGGCTGTGATAGACTGTATTCCCTTGGTGAGGATACTTGCACTTTTGAATCGTATCAAGACACTTTCCTCTAGCTAAATGTTAGAGAGCACTCCAGTCCAGCAGTTCATAAATACCTTCTTAGTCTGACACAAAAACACTGATTAGGAAAACACTCAAAAGACGTTCGCTTGCAATCAAACAATCTTTGAAAGCAAAGGGGAGGACATCAGATATTTTTTATATGCATGATTTCCTCCACAGAGAGTCATAGGCTTCTCTGGTTTCCAACTGAGAGAAAGATAAATTTGGTGGGCTGGACATACTTGCAAGATTCATTACCACAAGCTGTTCTGCCATTGGTACAACAGACACAAGACTTTGTTACAAAGACAAACCTCACTTTCAACCCTTTAATTGAGACATACAATTACCAAGTACTTCTGAGCGCTCACACCTTCTTTAATGATATAAATTCTTCTTTCATGGATTATGCATGGTTTAGGTTCAGTAAACTCTGCTTTTAGTTTAGTGGATTTAAACGCTTCCTAATGCAAATATAAAAATACCGTGTTTTATTCCTGGCATTAAAGGATTTCTTTGTCATCGTGAGCCACTTAAGAGCATAAATTGGTGCTGTGTGACCACTGGAATCCTCCTGGCTGACACAACCCTCACTTCAGAGCACACCTCTGAGATACTTTACTCTTGCTTAGCAAAGAGGCTTGTCATTTCGTTTATGCCAGCGTAGAGAGAGAGAGAGAGAGAGAGAGAGAGAGAGAGAGAGAGAGAGAGAGAGAGAGAGAGAGAGAGAGAGAGAGAGGGAGAGGGAGAGAGAGAAGATACCTCCTCCGGTCTTCACTCTGACTGTGCCAAATAAGTGTTGATGTGCAGCTGGGTGAAGCAGGGCTGACAGTGCCCCACCGCTAATCCAGAGTTAGCGTTCGGATGGCTTCTCTCCCAGTAGAGGTAAATACCTGGGCGTGAGACTGAGATAAGAGCAGCAGCAGGTTTTAGCATCTTCTGCTGAAAAAGGTTTTTTCCCTAATTATTTCCTTTTTTTGAGCTTCGAAGGCTGCAGTGCTCTGAATAAACTCACAGAAGCACAAGGTACGGTCAGGAAGTGCACACAACATGTAAAAATGCGTACACAGGGTTAACGTGGTGTTCTTAGACAAATACACTGAGCTTCGTGTAAGTTGAAGGTTTTAGTTAATATTTCTTTAAAACTAATCTGACCCTGCCAGCCTTGCTATCCCAGGTATACTGAAGTCCCAAATAAATGATGCTAATTTGTAATCAAACAAACTATGTGTGTGCTTTGTAAATAATTAAGTGTGTCTTCTAAGAATCATTCCTCAAATAGCCATGGAAAATGCTGAGCTGATAGGTTGGATACACCCATGATTTCTACAGTGTGTATCAGGGCTCTCAAATTATAGCAACAGTTTGGAGTGAGATTACATCTGTTAGGGGAGGGAGCCAGTAAAAGGGGAGGAGACACTCAAATATTTGCAGCACCCAATTATCTCAAGTTTTTGCTAGCGGTTCAATTTTACCTATTGCTCATAATTGACCAGCTCAAATAGAAATGATAACAACTGGTAAATCTGATAAAAGATTTTATAAATGAATAGATTTATGAATTTCAAAAATACAAATGTATCAAAAATAAAAAATAAATTTAACCACAAACGAGTCAACTGAACAGCAGTACTCATTGCAAAATACTGTACACATACAGTAGGATTGCAGAACCTGCCCTGCAGATATATGTCAAGCTGTGAGTGTGTGTGTGTGTGTGTGTGTGTTAGAGAGAGAGAGAGAGAGAGAGAGAGAGAGAGAGAGAGTACACATTTCAGCTTATGTTTTTTTTTCTGTTGTAAGTGTTTGTTGCACATTTTGATGACTGGTGACAGGGGTAGAGGGCTCCCACATAAAGCATCATCATGATAGATAATAGCGTTCCATCCAGAGTCAAACTGTTCCTAGTTTTGGTTTTGTTCAAACCCACCATGGAGAAAACTCTCTGGCATCGGCATTGATGGGGAAGCCACACGTGCGTTCATGAGAGACAGTCTAACAATGTCTCAAGACATCATGATACGAACAAAACACAACAAGAAAACCATAAGCTGAAATTACTGTCTATATATATATAAAAAAACAACGTTATGTATTTGGACGGAATAATGTCTGTCTTTTATTCAGACGTTACTTGGGGGTCTGCAAATAGGATGTGGAGCCCTTGTGATGCAACAAATAATAATTTAACGTAGGCCAACGCAATTCAGGCTCCACAACCATACAGCTAGGCCACCTCTTTGATCACAGGTAAGTAAGTGATTTCGTCCAGAAATCGAGTTAAAGATTACAATGCCTAAAAAAAATGAAGGGGTTACCTACAGCATTCATCGGATCTTGCTCTTTGAAATTATGTTCCGTTTGCCGCTCGCGCATCCATGTGGCTTTAGTATGCCTCGAACGTGCTTGTTGCAGCGTGATCACATAATTTACCCGTAAACAACAAATTCTAATTTCTGATTGGCTGGTAGGTGGTATTTAACTCTGTATAACTCGAGACAGCTATGAGACTCGGCAGAGAGCTTCCCTCCGTATGCCTGCACCTCGTCTATTAATTGTATATATAGCGGGAGAAGTTATCCCTTACTTCTCAGCGTGAGAAATACAAGGTGTGGCGTGAGAGCGTGTGAACTGGTTGAAATGCGTGTGTCTCACGGTGAATGCGTGAGACTTGAGAGCCCTGGATAGATCTATACTGAACAAAAGTTCGGAACCTGTAAGATTTTTTATGTTTTTGAAATAAGTATCTTATGCTCACCAAGGCTGCCTTTATTTGATCAAAAATGCAGTAAAAACTGAAATATTGTGAACTATTATTACAATTTACACTAACTGTTTTCTAGTTTAATATATAATTATATGATTAAAATGTTAATATAATTGAATAGAATTAAAATTTTATTTATTCCTGCGATGGCAAAGTTGAATTTTCCACAGCCATTTGTCATTATTGGAATCATTTTAATATGCGGATGTGATACTTATTAGTATCAATATCAAAAAGAGTTGTGCTACTTAATATTTTTGTAGAAACCATACATTTTTTTCAGGATATTTTTTATGTAGAAAGTTCAAAAATGACAGCCCCACCACCTTTTCACGAATGTCCCCAGCGCAAACACATTTATTTGAAACAGAAATCTTTTGCGACATTATAAATATATTTACTGCCACTTTTAATCAGTTTAATCATCTTGCTGCATCCATCCATTTTTTTCTTCTTATTCTCTTTTAATATTACCCCAAGCTTTTAAATGGTATATGCAAAATAATATAACCTTTTTAAAATAAATATACATTTGCATTCCAAACATTCATATAGTTATACTGTATATAATAGTTTACTATTTGGCAGACACTTGTACCCAAAGCAATTTACAGGGAATTTACAATGATACTCTTGATGCACAACACCAGAATTGGCAAAGCAAACAAACATTTTCTAACACAGAATTCACCTTGCATAGTTAAGCCATAACTAAACAAAACAAACACAAAACACAGTAGAAATGCTCCCGACCTCTACGAGCAGTTGCTAAGTGGAACTGAGTAGTCCACATTAGTTTCCAGTAGTGAAAGTGGATTGTTGCTCAGTCATGCTAGAAGTAATTACTCGTAAATTCAATATGTGTTTGTTATATCTGTAACATTTATTTTATTTACAATTAGATTATCTTGCTGTACCAAGAAGGGTTTTACAACATTTTATTTTTCCAGGTTGACATTGCACCTTGTGGTTGGGGCATTTACATTGTGCTGTAGACTAATTCCACTGTTTTGTGAACTTTTGTTTGATTTGTCAATGTTGTTGACCTATGGGCCTCCATATCAGACAATTTCATACAGAAACAGGTGTGGAGCGGGGAACGATATAACCTAAATTCATCAATGACAAAGCCATGGGATTACGCACCAAATTACCTGCAACCCACAAAACGCACACTTTTTTTTTTTGCAGGTGCTATGAGTGATCACGTTTTCATAGACAAATCTTAAATCAGGGCCTTATTGTCAGATATATGTTACATGTTCACAAATGTCAAAGACTACAGCAGATTTACATGCTTTCCTTTATGTCCTTTATCTTCTTAATTTCAACATTATGCATGGAGGTTACTATTCACCACTTCACTTCCAGGTTCAAATAAGATGTTAATTCTAGTCTGTTCAATTATAGATATGCCCTGCAGATAAACCATTTTCAAATGTGACTGTATGGCTCTATTATGACTTCACCTGTCTCCCTGCCCCCACCTCAGCTCACCTAAGAGCTGTGGGTCCCGCCGCTGCCGCGCGTGACAAAGCAGCCCACCCGCTTGCTAGTTTCTTTTGGGGGCACAACCCCCATTTGTCAGCCGCAGAGTCCTCATTACGAACCTTTGGGGCCCTGTTCGCCCTGCCAGAGACCGGCGTCGCCCCGCAAAGTTCCCAAACTACAACTAGCCACAACCCTTCTTGCCACTCTGCCTCGCACACAACATCCGTCAAGCGGCACTTGCCGCCCGACGTAAGCACTAAAGTGACAACGTTTCACTCAAAGAGTTTTGCCCTGGGATCAGTCTCAGACTTTTATCGATCCTTCATCTCAGGAAACCTGATAAGCCCTTCATACTCTCAGACAGCCCCGAGCGAGCGAGCACCACTCATACCCACCAGAGAACCCCCAAAAACACAGTCCCCCCCCCCCCCCCCGCAAGGAGAGCGAGTCAAGGAGCGAACAGCAAGCCGCGAGCACCGCCAACAGAACGAGAGGCAAAAAACGCACAAGAGAGAGAGAGAGTATATAGTTATAAACAGAAGCTAAACTCACAATACAGGTGACAGTAAGCAAAGGCACTGGTTGATAAACAGAAGCTAAACTCACAATACAGGTGACAGTAAGCAAAGGCACTGGTTGATGAGCTTTATCATATTTAGGGCCCTAGCATTTAAGTGATGTGGAAAACTCGGGCAAAATCTTGGAATCCAGTCATAAATCTCATGTTATGGAATTTAACTAATTTGGATGAATTAAACAGATAGTAAGTCTGTACACTTGAACAAATCGTGATATGGACTAGTGTCTGTGAATATTAAAGTGCAAAAGACTAATATTTAAATAAGAAATCTGCATGTTCCTGTCTAATGAATGGCATGGTTTTGTCTACTACACATATTCAAGCATGCATGATGCTCATGGTCTTTTTAGCATCTGCTTTCTCACTATACAGTATGGCTTCATCCACAATGTCAGCCTCTGAGTCTCGAAAAGTCCTATTCACGCAGCAGCTTACAGAGGTTTGAATACTCTCTATATGAACATGCAACTGAAGACAAGCCCATACTCTACTTGTAACTATCACCTGTAACCAGCAAAAGTGACTAAAGTAAATGTCAGTGATAGCAATGTCCAAAACTGCCAAGTCTCATCACATTTGACACAACAAACGTGCAATCGAGATGCAGTTTAATCCGTCAAATCTTAATGAACTGACAACAGCTTTATACCTCCACAAAGAGTGGAGCACATGAGTCACACACAACCCACACAACTGTCTGGAGCATTTCCGGAGGACATTGACTGGATCTAAGCCATCAGACACAGCTCATATCTCGGCTCTGTAAGTTACTGAAACCACACATGAAAACCCGTGACCCTCTGGATGTGTATATGGAACGCAGTGACTTTCTTGCACTGTATAATGTCAAAAGACAACTAGTTGTCCAGTACTGTTCCATTCACACAGAGAGTTTACAGTATCAAAAAAATGGTTCTGCGTCCTGAAAATGTATGGGTGTGAGTTTAGTTATATAATGCAGTTGTCAATCCCACAAGTCACATGATTATTGAAAATTTAAATGGACAAAAATGGAATACGGGAAAAAATGTGGTATTTCATAGACCCTGCATATTATCACAAATATATTTTCAGTATGCATGTATTTACTACCAAAGTCTTATGGTTAAGAAAAAGAAAACAGTTAGAGAAGGAGATACAAATAGAAATAATATGTTTATGTAAGATCACAGCATCATTCCTTGTTTGAAATAGCTGTTCTTCCCCTGTGTTTTGCCCTGAGTGCAGAGGCCACATCTCTGTTCTTCAGCTGTTCTTTTGCTCTCTGCTCTGTCACTAGCCTGTTGCCTAAAGACAACCATAAAAGGAAATGCAAAAAAATCAAAGAGTTGGGGAGGGGGGACTGAAGATGGTCCCCTGGTGCCTGGGAAACAGTTCTGAGGTTGTAAACACACAGCATAACGTCAAGTATGTCTTGGTTGCAGAATATGTATTAAATGTGATCATGTGAATGAGAGTGGTTTATATCAAACACAAAGACTTGGGGTTGTTGTACTGCAGATTGATAATGAACCATAAATGTCAAGTGTGATGAAATGAAATGAGGAATATTAAACATTATCCTCCTCCCAAAGCCATTTTCAGTTTCTGCATGTGAGCTCACTGTTTGAGTTCTTTAAATGTTGGTGATGGCCTTCTCCCTAGGGTTCCAGGCATGCAGCATGGGAAAACAAGAATCACAGGCACTTCAAGAACTCATTTCAAAAATAGGTGTAAGAAACAAGTGAGCAGTTTAAAATCGGTAACACTTTACATTAAGGTACCCTTTATAAAGGTGTTAATAAATGACTAATAACTCTCTTTCTCTTTCAAATGCATTATAAATCATTGATAAGCAGTTATAAGCATTTTTAATGCAATACCTGCCAAACAGTGAGCCATTTTTAACTCACATGTTTATAAATGCTTAACAGATATATTTATTAATACTTATTTCACTCAAAACAAGATTCCTGATTTATTTCATGATGCAGCAAAAATGTACTATTATAGCAAGACTGAAGGGTGTTGTATTTATGGTTTTCTCATTTATATCTCATGACTTGTGTCACTTTTCTTACAATGTTTCTTACCAGAATCTACTCTGTACCTTACCCATGATACGTTGCAAAAGTTAATGATGCCTATCCACAGCAGTGATAAGAAACTGATACATTTTGTTTATTAAGATGAAATGATCATCTTGATTTTTATTTTGGGGAACAATTATAAAAGCACAATCATGACTTGATGAGATATTAATATTGAAAATTTTAAATTCCAATATTACCTGTGAACCTAATACAATGAACCATTTATTAATGAGTTATAAATGTCAATAACCTGTGAAAGTGAACCTTAATGTAAAGTGAACATCTGTGAACCATTTAATAATGATTTATAAATGTTAATAACATGTGAAAGTGAACCTTAATATAAAGTGAAAACCTGTGAACCATTTATTAATGAGTTATAAACGTTATTTGTGAAAAAAATCTAAAAGTGAACCTTAATGTAAAGTTAACACCTTTGAACCATTTATTAATGAGTTATAAACGTTAGTAACCTGTGAAAGTGAACCTTAATGTAAAGTGAACATCTGTGAACCATTTATTAATGAGTTATAAATGTTAATAACTTGTGAAAGTGAACCTTAATGTAAAGTCAACACCTGTGAACCATTTATTGATTTGTTATAAATGTTAATGATATCTAAAAATGAACCTTTTTGTAAATTGAACAACTGTGAACTATTTATTAATGAGCTATAAATGTTAATAACCTGCAAAATTGAACCTTAATGTAAAGTGAACACCTGTGAACCATTTATTAACGAGTTATATACGTTAATAACATCTAAAAGTGAATCTTAATGTAAAGTGAACACCTGTGAACCATTTATTAATGAGTTATAAACGTTAATAACTTGTTAAAGCGAAACTTAATGTAAAATTAACACCTGTGAACCATTTATTAATAAGTTATAAATGTTAATAAACTTTGAAAGTGAACCTTAATGTAGTGAAAACATGTGAACCATTTATTAATGATCTATAAACAATAGTAACCTGTGAAATTGAACCTTAATGTAAAGTGAACACCTATGAACCATTTATTAATGAATTATAAACGTTAGTAACCTGTGAAAGCAAACCTTAATGTAAAGTGAACACCTGTGAACCATTTATTAATGAATTATAAACTTGAATAACCTGTGAACGCGAACCTTAAAAGTGATCACCTGTGAACCATTTATTAATGAGTTATGAACATCATTAACCTGTGAAAATGAACTTTAAAGTAAAGTTCTTAAAGTAAGAATTTTTTTCACAGTTAAATGTATTTTATTATTGATGCACTATATCAGTAAACAAAACTACTTAAACAACATTACTGAGCATAACTGAACATGGAACGTGGCTTATACAAGTAAACTCACATTAAACAATTCAGAAATAAAGTATTCCATCAAATTATAATTAAGCACAAAAAATATACATATTTTTATTTTATCTAATTTAACAGTTTTTAAATAATAATTAAACCAATGACTGAAAGCACCGTTACAGAATACAGTAATTTTCATATTAATAAGCAATCCCCCCCCCCCCCCCCGTAATTATTTTTTGATATCATGATAAAGCCCACTGTAACATGAGTATTTGTTCATCCAGAATTGCAGTAGTCATGAGATATAAATGAGAAAACCATAAATACAACACCCTTCAGTCTTGCTATAATAGTACATTTTTGCTGCATCATGAAATAAATCAGGAGTGAAATAAGTATTAACAAATATATTTGTTAAGCATTTATAACATGAGTTAAAAATGGCTCACTATTTGGCAGGTATTGCATCAAAATCACCCTTTTATTCATGCATTTATAGCTGCTTATCAATGATTTATAATGCATTTGTAAATGAGTTATTAGTCATTTATGAACACCTTTATAAACCCTTTATAAAGGGAACCTTAATGTAAAGTATTACCAAAAAATCCAAGAGGGCTTAAATCACATTATCATAAGAAAGAAGTGGAAAGAAAAATGGAGATTCTGACAGTTCTCTTTTACTTAAAACTTTGAAGACAAGCTGAGCAGAGAGTGGCTTAGGGAAAGACCGCCCAGGATCACAGCCCACAAACACCTGAATTATGCTGTTTAATCATTTCTACTGCATTTGCTGCACATGAAGAATATTCGTAACTTCTTCCTTACAGGATTTACTTTCATTTCCTCCATAGCCTGCTTGGAAACATCCCCTCGGGCACTTCCTGTAAGATTTAAAAGTATTGAGTAGACTACATGCATTTCACCTTTCTCATCTGTCACAATATCAATTAAATCACTTAGGCACAATTAAAGCTTTTGATCAATGTTAATATTCCTACGCAGTATAAAAGTGACCTTCAAATGCTTAAAGCAGTTAAATTGCATGAGGAGATGGTCTTAAACAACAAAAACTACATTTTCTCTACAGCTCCTGAAAGAACAAGCAAAGCCAGTCGAAGTGAAACGTACAAACCTAATTCGGGGTAATCTTTAATGTCAAGATAAGCCAAAGGGTAGTAATAACTTCCATGGCTGTGCATTACACAGTGGAGATTGGTCATACTGTATGTTTGCCATTTCCATTAATGTTGTGCATCTGTATGCGTATTTCTTCTTGTAAGTTGTAGAAGTGGATGAAGTGCACTGATTCCAACAATCAAGGCCGATGGGCCAGCCAGTGCCATTTAATCTTTCACAACAAATTATTCCCTCTATTTGTTTATTTGCCTTTGCTGCTCCCCTCATCTCCTCCTTCCACCCCCCGCAGTATTTTGAGGAATGCAATTTCAGAGAGAATGAAAGGGCAATGTTTTGTTTGATTCAATCAGTATTGAATTGAACTGGATCAAATGAGAGTCCATTATCTGAAGGCACTGCTTGTCTCTTGGTGTAATGAGGGCCCTGTTCACACGCTGGTGTTTCAACCACCACATCTGTCCAACTGTTTCAGCGCAATAGACCTTTTATTACCACTGTGATGATAATCTTGTTGTTCTGTGTGATAATTGTATCAAATAATCTCCTTTTCACAGAGACAAAGACTCAGTGGTGATGGGATGCCCTGAAGTTCTCAGTGAACTAAAGCAGCAGCATTGTCTCATGTCCTCCTGAGGCACAACGAACATTCAAGCCCGATATGTTTTGACAAACCGTGCTGTGACACTTCAATCAACATCTCTAAACAGTGGTAAGCTACCATCTGTGGAGTGATGACATACACCCTATCATATAAATGCAATTGGATGATCACTAAAAAACACAGTACAATACAACAGAAGAAATTATCACACATTATACTGCTATATTGCAATGAAATCTAAATTGACACTAACCCATCTTAAAGTATCTCTGATATTACTTGAATAAAGTTTTCAATACTTAATTTATAAACTTTAAAAAGGTAAATTGTAGTTATTTCAATATTTTTATGCAGTAAAGATATTTACAGTATATTTAAACTGATAAAACACAAAAGTATTAAAAAAACACATCTTACATTAGGCTGTGCTGATACAGAAATAATGAATGTATTGCTATATTCGTTTTCTCACAATATTGCAGCAGTATTTATGATATATGATGATGCATGCATCACAATGGGCCTCATTTATGAAACGGCCGTACGACAGAAAATTGGGCGTATGGTCGTTTCAACGCAAAATTTGGAATTTATCAATATGGACGCGAGCAGTGGCTACGATCAAATCTCACGTCTGGTCTCAGCTCGTGTACGCAAGTTTTTGAGTTACCTGAACTTGCGTGCAGCATAGTAAATACGGTGGAGAATTGTAGAATGACTGCATTTTGTTTTCCTGACTGTCAAACGAAGCTAATTAGTCTATTGTTAACCAGTAAGATTAGAATGTCTTTTTTTTGGTTTTATACAGGGCTTTAGCTTTATAGGCGTGAATAGCAGTGTAAACAAGACCATGAGGATTCAATCATCACATCATGCACCTGCAGCACTTCTGTGAATGGAGGGGGGGGGAAAAAAAAAGAATTAAGTCGATAAAAGGACATAAAATAACTAGGGATTCACACACAATATATCATAGGCTATACTATAAATAACAGATTAACAAAAGGAAGTGAAGTATAAAGCCATGTTTAGGCTACATAATGAATAATAGTTATGCAAACAAATGTTACAAATATGGCAAAAATTGAAACTCTTGTATTCTTGTAAATTCTTGTATGAGACAGGCGCATGAGCCTAATGCAGTTTCAGTTTTGCTTGCCATTTGTTTGCTGTTTATAATGAATGCAATATAGCCTAATTTGTGTTTGTGGGGGTTTTTTTTTTATTGATAGTTTAATATATAATTTATATAGCCTATTATTTTCATCTGTTCTGTTCTGAATACCGTTTTAAATTTAAAATATTTGTTGTAGAGTGAGGGGAAATAAATAGGCTGTTTATATTTACCAGTATTTTAATATACATATAAATTGCATAAATTAATGTAGCCTAATTGTTTGCAATTACAAGGTTAACAGGTGTTTTTGGAGAAAGATCAATTTCTCTTTCATGAGATTACTTCCTCTTTTTGGCCGGGTTTCGTTTCTCCGTGTCGTAAACTCAGGGGAGAGGCTTTAAACCAGGGTGTTTTTAGGGGCGTGATATTCAAATGACGTTGTTTTCTGGCGCCAATTTATAACGTAGCGTCTGCGTAGGATCATGCTGGAGAGTTGGACTGTTTATGGCTTAAAAGAACCCTTTTAGCCTTTTGACATTTGCAAATAAATTACAGTTCTGGTCAGAGATGTTACCTGTATAGGGGTTGTAAATTGCCAAATGGTTCCTCGCCGTCAAAGAAGATTAGAACCAGCTCCCACGAGAATCCTGGAATCTTCTGATCAAAAACATTACACAGAGAGCTGTGAATGGCCAAACGACCACACACACACCCAAACTAACACACACACACACAAAAACACATTTCTTTATTGTAGACTATAATTAATCAGTTATAATTGTATCTGGTATATGCATGTTGTGTGTACATTCCCTTGTTAGACTAGATGAGTTACCACTCGTTATTTGTATTAGTTAAAGCCATAAAACACTTATATTCAGGTGTCTGTGTGTATCTTTGGTTTAATCTATTACAGATTATTGTTTCTTGGTATCAATGTCACACGTTCTTCATTTCTCGGACAATGACGTACAGTATGTGATTGGGAAACGAATGCATTAGGACTACGCACGATTTATTTTGGGTTTAAAGAGTTTACTTATTTTTTCGGATGTTCCAGACCGGCCATAAAGTATGCAAATGAGCCATAAACAAGAGACAAATAAAGTTTCTCCCGCTCAAAATCCATGTCTCTAATTGGTCAGAACACACAGAATAGGAAATCTCAAAAACGATTAGCCCAAAATAAACTTTGCTTAGAAAACTTCTTCTTCGTTTGAGACACCACCTTTCAGGACTCTCCGACCTTACTCTTGAGTTTATTTTCCGGCAGTTTTTACTTTCAAGTAACGTTAGTCGCTGTGGACCTTTCCTTTTTCAGAAGAACCAGAAGTAAAATCTTCCAGCTTACTCCTCACGAACTCATCAAAAGACCCCCGTTATCTACCGCATCCGGACTCCTCTTCAGCAATCGAAAAACCAATGCAAGTAACCGCTTAAAATTACTCAGATGCGTTGTAAGGGTCAGCCTTTTAAGGTGATTTTTTTATTCTTTGATGATTCTCATTAGGTTGTGGTTAATTGATGTGAAATACTGCCATTCTTTTCTTTTTCTCTATCTTTTCCTTACTTTGTTTCATTCTGTGTTTATATGTTTTAGTTAGTTATATGTTAGTTATAGTTTCATTTTATTAAATCCCTTATATTCACAACGGTTTGTCTCTGTTTACTGCTCACAGTTCGAAGTCAATGAATGTTTGAACCCTTGCTACATTTGGCTAAGAATTACTGCTAGCACTGTACAAAGAAGGACAGTTTATTGTTCCGTGGCCAGAAAATAAATATTCCTTGAATTGATAAATGATTATATTGTCTGCTCGGTGGACGGACAGATCAAATAATTGTAATATTGATTCTGCTACAGTTAATTCGAAGATATAATCTAAATATTTATTATGAATCATAACCAGTTGTGATTCGTCATAAATATTCCCCTTTTTAGAGCTAATAAATAATAATAAACGTTACACAACATACGATCATTCGTACGATGAGATTGGCGGCATACGAATGTTTCATGAATCACACGTGAACTCTGTCGTAAGTTCATTTGTGCGCACAGATCTGCGCTCGTTTCTACGTTAGATTGATAAATGAGGCCCACTGTGTATTATATTATGATACCAGCCTTATTCTAAGCATGTAATGCAGCATACGAGCATATTGGGTGCTTAAATTATTGCTATATACAGTTTGCATTTGTTACAGTAGACATCTTCCAGTATTTTCATACAGTCTGGAATTCGTTCAAAACTGAAAACTCGTTTCTTTAAAAGGCATTTCTGTTAGAGCTCACAAGAGGGCACAAGGATGTGGGTGAAGGCAGGAGGAGGGTGGTTTGCTAACACTTCTTCAAATGCACTTAGGGGACAGTGGGATCTCCTCTCTCTGCTTATTCTAATTACTGTGAGATCCGTCTTGTTATATGTTTCCCCAAGTCACTCTGTTATAGGCCTTTACAAGGAACAAAGTAGTACAGATACTGATTGCATTTGGGCTGATGTTATTGTAGCATCTGTTAGTTTGCAGTAAGTGTTGAATGTCACATGTACAAGATATAAGGACACATATTAAGCATTTCACTTTTCAAGTATATAAAGTACTTTGGTTACACATTTTTTCGATAGTCCACTTTTAGTCCACTTTTTTTCGACATGTCAACTTACAGTCAAACGTTAATTTCTCAGTAATTTGAACTACATGTGTACAACTCTCCAGAGTAGATTTCGTTTGTATGGGTTAGTTGTTTAGGGTTAGTAGAATAAGTTGACAAAGTTGGTAAAAAAAATTTCTAAGTAATGTTAGAAAATATTAAGCAGACAGTCTACTAATACTTTACTAACTGCTAGTTGACATTTAGTTGCAAAGTTACTTACTGTTAATAGAATGTCTAAAGTGGACTATTGAAATAAAGTGTGACCAGTACTTTTGCATCATTAATTAATTAATTAATTAATTAATTCATTCATTCACTGTGATTTGCTTTAAATTGTGTATTTTTAGTGTGCTCTAACCTCTTTAAAACAGCATATAAAATGTTTTACACTTCCATGGAAAGATAGCTAATCAGTTTATTACAGATACAGGAGCTCTAAAATAAGCATTCATGAAAAAGTTAAATAGCACCTTAAATATGTACAAGAAAACAGCTTTGAGTTGTTGTTACATTTCCTCCTGTTATCCAGATAGGTTTATTTTTGTAAACATACTTTATAGATGCAAATTGGTTAATGAGAGCATACAGTTCAAACACCATGGTTAAAACAAGAAACCCTAGTTTCAAAATATTAGTTTACACAATAGAAATCTTACACAATATTTGAAAATATTACTACTTTTTTTCTGTAATGTTGTTCAAATATATTCAGCCTTGTTTGGTATAAAAAATGTCCAAAACAAAAACTTATTTCAAGAAGTCTTACTGACCACAGTGACATAACCAGTGACAGTGCATGTCATTTTTGAAAGAAACATAAGCACAAATAAGATTTACATCATGATTATCAGTGAATAAAGTAATAGTAACTTGCAGTTTATATTGTATTGTAAAATATCTATTATAAAAATAATATATGCAATACAGGGTCAAAACATCATGACCGTGATTAAATGATAACCATGATGATTTTAGATGTAAGAATGCAGTACTTCTTGGTCATCTGACCACTCATGAGTAGTTTGGTTAATGTTCTTTGAGCCTCTGGAATTTTTTGAAATGTACGCTGGCAGCTGGTAGTTCAAGAGTCAGCACAGCCCCCCAGACAAGCACTCCTGAATGAGCAATGCAGCAGCCCTCAAAGAGGCCTGTGAATGTGTCACGCCTCTCAGCTCAAACACGGCTTGAAGCTGACTCCGAAATGGCAAACGGAACAGGTCAGTTCGGCATTAGCCTCCAGTTACAACAGCACCACGCTCCCATGAAGAGCAATTACACACTCTCGAGCAAAGACTACCTTGGCATTACTTCTGGGCCATTATAGAAGGGGAATGACAGACTTTTCAGCAAACAAAGAAAGGACTTACTTTAAAAGGAGCAGAAAGCAGACTTACTGGATCTTTCTCTGAGAATAAGCATGCAAGACTAATACTAGTCCTTGAACCCTTCAAGCATACATTTCTAATGTGTCTTTGGTCTCACACTTAAAATGCAGCAGGCCAGACTGGAATACTCTGAATGCAAACCCAGGCTCTGTACATCCTCCTGTAAAGAGATCATTAAAGTGGCTTAGTTTACCTTCAACTTTACACCTAACCTGAAGGTAGCTATCAATGTTATAATTTATCTTTTCATGAAATCTCTTTCAAGTTTTGATGTTTAATGGAAATGATCAGTTGCTAAAATAATTACCTGAGCAGCTACAGTGGCTCACATAAAGTATTTGGACACTGAAGCCACACTTATGCCATTGCATTTCTTTATTTTTTTTATAATTACACACTGCTTAAAATTAAGACTAATTATTGAAAAACCTCCCTGTAGTCAAATGCTAGTTGAACATGTCCATAGTAAATGTGATGAGTTACACCTGTGCAAACTCGAAAAGAAACTGAAGCCCCCTGGTAAGTTCCTCCTTCATTTGGAAATCATATTTACAAGGTGTATTTACAATCGTAGGCTATTTGGAGTCATTAGACAATTTCATATTTCTCACAGTGACTTCCTGACAAAAACAGGATGTTTTACTGCAATGCAACTTAATGAAGAGCAAATCATGCACATGTGTAATCGATCTTTTATTAATGCATTTTATCATTCTTATGTGCCCACAATGAATGTTGGAAATTGTAGTTTTTGTATCATGCAGCTAAACAGTAGTATTTTATTGGGTGTTCTCCATCAACAGTACACAAAAAGTGCATAAAGTGTACCACCAACTTATTATGATTATATAACAATTAACTGACATCCTTAGTTGAGAAAGCTAGGGCTTAAATAATGTGTTAAGTTTCCCACTAGTAATTATGACTTTCTGGTGGCCTTTGTGTGTGCTCAATTCATAAAATGATTAATGCGATACTAAAATGACTAAAATGATGGTTTAAAAAAATAAAAAAAAAACCTGCAAAAATGGCCCAGGAAAAGTTAATTCTAAGAAAAGGTCTAACACAGGTTTGCAAATGCCTCTCAGTTTGATATTTTGGTGCATTCAAGTTATGTCGGAAAGATTTGAAGTTGTAGGAGTCATAATTACAAGTGGGAAACTCTCCTTAAGACCTGAGTTTCAAACTGAATGTTATTTTTTTACAATAAAACTATTTGCATGTACAAATTATATAATTATTACAAATCAATTTAACCTTCATAAATTGAAGAAAAACTTACATTTTACATCTTGCTCTGATCAAAGTTGTCAAAATTACTTCCCAAAACATAAGTACAAACCTCCCAGAGATTTAAATGCAACAGCATTTATGCATGTTTATTTGTGGTGTAAGTATCCAAAATGCTTGCTGTGACTGCCGTACAAATGTGAGCTGATACTACATTTGAATAATTATGTGGATGAAGAAAAACAACCCTTAATGAATGGATCACATTTATCAAGGACCACACTAATCCAGGAGTGCTGTCTGCTTGAATAGATCAGCACCTGTAAATTTTACATTGAGTACACTCTTGCTTTCTGAACACTCTGAACATCCCATATGATCAGAGAGGCCTCTGATCGTTTGATCTTACGTCTATTCCCTGTGTTGTTCAGATGTAAGATCTTCCTGGACGACTGAGAGACCTGTATTCATTTCAGACTTTGCAAGAAGACCAAGTAAACACATATATTTCATTTACTTATTGTTGCTAATCTTAATAGTTACTTGCATGAAGGTGAAAGGTCACTGATCCTTACATGTACATTAAACTGAAACCTTTCTAGTCCACAGACACTAACTGCACTTCCTGTTCCTCTTTGTCTCTGACGGGGTTCTTTTCCTGTGGCCTTTAGAAATGTGTGATTAAAAAAGGCAGCCCTTCTCCTTTAATCTATAATGGAGCAGCCGTTATCATTTATTGTTAAATAATGCACAGGGGCCGTTGGCATCAAGTATTAATAACTTATTGAATGGTGTGAGCTCCGGTGACCTGCCTGTGCACTCGCTGTGGACTTTGAACAGGTCAGGGAATTGTGGACACAACAACACGAGAAATATGGAGCAAAGTGCTGGAAAGTTATGTATTTCCAGCTGTTGCTTCTGCATGAGTTCCTATTTCCTTTGATAAAACCGTAGCACAAATTTGAATTTACTGGTAGGAGCAACAGCAGATTACATTGTCAAAGATTTGTAGAGATCTTTTCACTTTATGTTGTGTTATTACCAAGGAAGTCTATATTATCTGGAAAGAGCTATCTGTTAGCATTTCCATTCATCTCAGTTCTCTTCTCAGGTTATTACTTGAGCTGTGACGTCAAAGACAGCAGACTAAAAGCAGTCCATTTTCAGTTTAAAACATCTGTTTTATGCTTTTAAAATATTCTTAAAGTAGTCAATTTTCAGTCGAAACTTTTGAAAACCCTCCAACAATATAAAATAATATAATATTCAAATAAAAATATAATACTTAGATTACATCAGAATACACAGAGCCAAATTAAGCAGCCAAACCTTGACCCATTTTTTGTTTTACAAATTTAAGAAGAATAGATCTGGTGGAAGACCAAAATCTTTTAACCAAATCTGTTTGTTTTCAGTTTCTGAATATCTTTTTATTGAAGAGTTCTTTCACTGAGTATACACATCAAATTGGTTCAGTAATTTAATTTAAAACTCTACACATCTTGTCAGTGTGTGCCACTCTCCTTTTATTCAGAACATCTGGGGCCTGATGTATAAACACTGCGTATGCACAACATGGGCATGGAAACTAGATGTAAATATGTGCGCACCATAGGCCCTTAGAACAGGGGTGGGGCCAACTCTGGCCCTTCCAGATCACTTTCCTTCAGAGTTTAACTCCAACTCTAATCAAACACACCTGAACCAGTTAATCATTGTCTTCAAGACTACTAGAAAGCTACAGGCAGGTGAGTTTTATCAGTGTTGGATCAAATCTCTGCACCAAAGTGGCCTTGAAGGGCCAAGTTTGCCATCACTGCTCTAGACCATGCATACGCACTCTTTTATTGGAGTGAGTGAAATAAGGAAGCAAACAGAATGATTTTAAAGTCTGCTTTACATTTGACATACACATTTAGATTAAACATGACACTCATTAATGGAGTTAAGCACTGAAATTTCATGAAATCATTATCCACAAAAATTTTTTCATATGAACTTAAATAGAAATATTTGTAGTGGATGTGCTGCTTTCTAACAATTTTCCTGTGGTATGCGATTTAATGTTTTAATCACAGCAAGAATTGCTTGCCGCATGACAATTCCGCTTTAAATTGTGTTCTAAATTGCAAAACTCATGTTCCGAGAAAATGCTTTTGAGCAAATAATAATGATCATTGATGTGAACTTGACTTTGTCAGATGGCTTTGGAACATAGACAGTAACGACAGACATAAGGATGCGCTCATTGATCAAACAGTCCATTGGCTGGTTTGAACAGGATTGAACAGTACTCTAGAACCTCTGTTCACAAGTGTCGCGCACCGATAGTAGATAAGTACAACCCTTTGTGCTCTTCCCAGTATTGTGACAAACACCATATTTAAAAGACAGAATTTGAAGGAAACTGTTTTGTTATTGAGCGGTGAGTCAGGACCGTTATTCTACACTGGTAAATGTGGGCCGATATGAGAACTGCCCAAAAACATAAGCCAATCTCCTTTCCCATTATATATAGGCTTAAACATTTTTAAACATATGTTTAACTTATAGGCAAAATTGCATAAATTTGAATAGCAATGTGATGTCTCAAAATGCATTTATAATCTGTAGCTCATATTTTCCTAACGTTGTGTACCCATTACTGCATTAAACAAGGTGTCTCATGTGGATGGAATATGCATGGAAATGATATGCAGATGACGTTATGCATATTAAAACTAGGCATTGTAAGCTCCATATATGGCTATTTCGGGGAGGAGATGGGGTGGAGATTCATGTACGCACAATCTTCCACTGACTGGGTATTACAAAGGGAATTTTGCGCAGGTTCTGGCGTACGCATGGCTTTATAAATCTGAAAACTTTTGTACGTACGCAAAATCTAGCTTTTGTGCATACATTTAGGTTTTATACATGAGGCCCCTGCTCTTTAAAAAAAAATCCTCAAACTTTACCTGCAAAGTCAAACTTTTGCCAGTTGACTTTGCCTTTCGGCCTTCTGCAAAGAGCTGCTCTATCAATATTAAAATCATTCTGGCTGAAGTTATTCTAAAGCTTTGGAACTTTGACCTATCTTGTTTTACTTGGATTTGGAGTCATGGTGGACAAGTCAAAACTTCTTTGACCAGTAAACCCACAGAAAAGTCTTTCTAATCAAAGTCACATTTCAGGAAACCAATGCAATCACATTCAATTCACCTCAGTGGTGAAGACTAAAATACTCAACCTCTTAAAGTCAAATTTGAATGATAATCATGCAGTGATGTGTTCCATATTCATAATTCAACAGTGTGCCTCTCATTCTGATGACTACCCCATATCAGGTTAATGAATAATGCATGATGGGTTGTTTTTTTTCAGATTCAAGCAGATATACACTCAAGCACACAGCTTGCAAAAAGTGTACGATAATGTTTTTGATTATTTTTGCATTGTCCCAGACATGCACCAAAGCATTTGGGGAAATACTGTATCTGAAAAATTGGACAAGCTTTATAAAATAAAGAGCACATTGCACATTTTCATAGAGACAGATTGGGTTAACAAACTTGTTGTCCAAAAAAGTTTACTGGTCAACACAAATCTTTTGTCATTTTTTTTATTCCTTCTCATTATCAACATGAAAAAGAATAGCCAAAAAGAGTCAAAAGTCAGGCAAACCCATCTTTGGACCCTATGCTGTAACAGTTCGTATTAGTAGCACTAGACCAGATCAGTACTGGACAAGGAACAGAGGGACGATTTTCTTCAGTCCTGCATTTGGCTCAGTGTTTCTGGTCACACTAATGTCAGCAAACTAAATGAAAAATCAAACACAAGTTAACACACTGTTGGCTGTTTTTCATCTGCTGTGCTGTAAGCATCCATGATAAAAATTATATTTGCTGGATAGCTTGTAAATTGAAAGCTTAAACATAGTTGCTGGGCAACCGTGGACCAGTTGCCAAACAAGCATTACTGCCAATTATGGTGGGCATAGGAAGTGGCAGGTCTCTTTTTTCAATGTCACTTTCTCTTAGAATAAACTCTTTCACAGAGAACAGAGTTAACATTGCGCTGAGGATCTTAGCTGCTTATAGTCAAAATGGTGATTTCTACTAAGCTACAATCAAGTGAGACATCAATGTGAAGAATAATTTAAATCTTTCTTGCTATTTGTAAATATTTACTCATCTAGGATTCATATCATTCTCAGATTTAAAGTTGTAAATATAAATGTATACAATAAACACAGAAATAACGAACACTAGGCGTACTACCATTGCTGAAGGGTGATAATCATGTTATCTCACCTCTACCACTGTAGTTCCAGAGGGACTGTATTTCATACTAGACTGTAATGAAAAGAATACAATGAACTTGATTACACTAGACATTTTGAGGCTGTATCATTCTTATTTACCAAGGCCACTAACCAGCCAGACATATATGCAACAATACAGAATTAGGCACATAAATGTTGTACTCAAATTACTAAATTATATGAAAATACAAACTGAATATAAATTAGAACTGATATTTAGAATAACAGCAAGATTGCACGTGTGACAAGAGTCAATAAAACAAGACTTTAATATTGTGTGTAAGTTAGTCTTGTTTTATTGACTCTTGTCACACCTGCAATCTTGCTGTTGTTCTAAATATCAGTTCTAATTTATATTTAGTTTATGTTTTCATGTAATTTTAGACACGACAATCAAAGTAAATTTGTTGACTAAGTAACTTGTGATATCGTGTGCATTCTAGCAACACATAATAGTGGTGTTTCATTCCTGTGTGTTTTTTTTAAGGAATTGTATGTGAGTGAATGGGTCAATGACTCACTCGTAAACACAGTCATTTGTGTCAGTCCTGAATGAATCAGCATTTTTGAATGAATCAGTTAAATGGTTGATTCAGTTACTCACTCATAGTCACTTTTTTAGTTCCTGAATGGATCAGTGTGTCTGAATGGATCGTTTGGGTGAATAATTTAATGTTTGTTTCAGATGCAGTGGCTGCATCTGAAATCTCAAATTTCCCTACTATATAGTAAGCAAAATACTATGATAATAGTAAAAAATAATATGTCAGAATTCACAGAATTCAGAAAACAGCAGGCAAAAAGTATCTGGATCACTACAGACTGAGGTTCTGTCTGCAACCTGCAAACAATGACGGAGTTGTATAATTAATATTAACTGTTTTAAAAGCAGTATCACAGTCATAAATACTGAATAGCACAACATAAGTCACATGCTGATATTTTCAAACAGCCCTCTTGTTCATATACTTGATTGCAAGAAAAAGGCCAATAAAATAAATCTAAAGGTGCTATTAGCATTTCTCCTGACAAAAAGCTATCAAGTGAACACCTGTGCACCGCAATGAAAATTCTTGGAAGTTTTAAAGAGTCATTGACGACTTGTGATAAAGTGAAGAGCCATCTGCTTTGCCGTTTACACAGCACTGATAGTGAAAACCATGTAATAATTCATATTCATGAATTTGAGGCGATAATTCAATCCCCCTGCCGCAACATGACCAAAAGCAAATCTGGGGCAAGCACCCACGATTAGATGCGGCACATTCAGAGGCTCTCAGCTAAATGCTGCTCGAAGGTGTTGGTTTCAGAAGAACACTGATGAAAAATAATGGTGCCATTGTTCTCTGATATTGCACCTTGCTATTAGATTTACCTGATATGGGAGCGTGGAGTGTGTAGAGGGGGAAGGTTGATCTCTTTAGGTAATTAGGTTTGCCCGGGTATTATTGCTGCAGATCTGAGCCTTGAGGGGTGGTTGCTTGGTTGCTAATCATTTCAAGCCTTGGCTGGAACTGAGGATGTTTGGTTGCACAGAGGAAGCTGCCCGGCCTTTGGTTAAGCTTGTTAAGGAGGGGGCAGGGAGGTTACCGTTATTGAAGGGAAGAGAGCAAAAGAGATTAAGTGAGGGCAATAAATACGATGACTTAACCACATTGCACATCTCTCACAGGTATAATGGTCCCTACCGTGCCAACTGTGATTCAGTTACTTCATAATCTAGTGAACAGTGTATGTGACATGACAGGTTGGTTATTACCTTCTCCACAAAGCCTGGTATTTGTATTTGTCTGTGTGTCAGATTTTTTCTGGGATAGGATATTTGTGATGATGTATGTCTACACAAGCAGGATGTTATGATACAAGCACTTAAGGGTACATTTTTTTAAGCCCTGGCTTGGTAGTAAGCTGCCAAACGGAAAGAAAGGTCGATAGATACAGAGTTATGTCTGTTTCTATATGTAGAAATTAGTTTGAGAACCTGGATTGTCATTGGGGATTTTCAGCATCGATACGGATCTCGCTATTGGCCGGGGTTTGTGATACTGTGTGTGTGTGTGTGCTCTATTCTTCCTTCCACCATGCATGTGAAGAGTTAGAAACGCAGCAGCCAGCTGAATAACCAATGGTCCAAAAGCATTTGGGAAGCAATTTTCAGAGCTTTTCAAAAGGCGTTCGGAAAGTTCAAAGATACCATCCCCTGCCTGCGACTTTGGGAAAACAGACTAAAGGTGCCAGTGAGGTGCTGCAGAAGTCATATGTGCTTTTTATCATCATGCAGACACATTCCCAAAACCCTGCCATCTCAACCCAGTTTTAATCACCATAGGCGACATATCTTGAGGTGTTGGGAGCAGACGTTCCTCTTCAAAGACAGTGCTACGACATGAACAATAATGCCAAGATAATCAGTCCTCTCATTATGCAGTGAAGTGGCTTATTTCACCACGGTTTGAAGTGAGAAAGAGCCAAAAGCAGTCAGCCTCAGATCCCAAAAGCAGACGGTTGACACAGCTCATTATACAGCCATTTGAAAACATGTCACAGAGTGAGACAGGTCACCCTTTCCGCCGCACAGGTCATTAATAGCACTCTAAAATAAGGTTGGAGAAAGAAGGCAATTTCAGATCACTTGACATGGACTCTCGATCCTCTCGGCATAAGAAACAGGTTGCTTGTCTGGAATCAACAAACCTGCCGGTTTGAAACGTACAGTATTACATCTCATTATGTCCCATTCCTGCTACGATTGTCATCTTGCGCAGGGACACCCCACTTAGTTTTGAATCATTATGTCTTCGTACAGACAACCGAACTAAGAGCTCGGCTACGAGACTGTGAAGTATTTCACTTGGCGACTGACCCAAATCCAACCTTTCCTCTTATGTTCAGCAGACATCAAATTTCATCTTGGGTCTCTCCATTTTGCACAGTGAATGAAAAACAGAAACAATTGTAATAGGCTTGAGAGGTCAGACTGCCATTTTATGTCACCATTCTGTCAGCTGCTTAGAATGATGTTCGTAGTGAGAAGGTCAGAGTGAGTGGCTGTCTAAGGGGCACGTTTCAAAGGTGATGGCGGAGATGGGAGCTCTAAGAAATGTGCTGTATAAAGAAAGGTTAAATTTGGTGTATAACAAAAACAGGAATGGTAGCAGATGTTACGATAACAATATTTTTATGCCTTCACTTTCATGTTACTTTTTTTTTTACTGCTTATGTTCTAGTGTTGTTAACTAAAACTGAAAAAAAAGATCAAATAAAAATATCAATAAAAACTGGTAACACTTTATAATAACTTTCATTTATAAATCATTAACAAACATTATATAATGCTTAACAAATCATTAGTTAATTTATATTCACATAGGTAGAAAAATTAGATAATGTTCTTGTTAATGTTTACTAATGAACTTACTAAACATTACCTAATGATTAACATATGCATATTTAATGAAAATTGAAATGCTTACAAATGTTAGTAAACGTTCAGTTCGATCTTCATTTGTTGGTCTTTGTTTGTTGTATAGACCTCTATTTACACATCTTAACAAATAATCTACTAATTATTTGTTCATGTTTTTGCAGTACTCAATCTGAATTGTGGGCAAAATATCATCATTTGCAAAGGTTTTAGAAATGTTACTATCATCAATACCTTAGGAGAAGTCTCTCAATGGCAAAAAGTGTTCGGAAGACCTGAATGTACCTAATCACGCATCTTTATAAGCTTTAAATAATTGGTCATGTTTTTGCAGTAGCCCTAAAGTTGAAATTTCATCACTTGTAAATATTATAAATGATTACTGATCATTTAGTATCTTTATTGGCATTGGACTTTTAGCCAATGAACAAGGTTGGGTACAGGCGTGGCTGGTTAAGTTTAGCTAAATGCTTGCTAAAGACATAACAGATTGTTAATTTTAGTGCAAAAGTTTTTATGACAAACACTCAAAATTAGTTACTACTCTTCAGAATTCATTAGGACATCTTGAATCATAAATACACGGGGGAAAAACAACTCTTTTTAAAAGTAAGTATTGGTGAAGTAGTCAAACAATCAATAGAAACAGATTGAAACCGTGTTCCATTATTAATCATCAAATTAGTATACACTAGTCTGCCACATATGTACATTAACACTGTTGACCCTTTAACCAACCCTTAAACCTACCCATCTCACCAAACGTGTCCTTAACCTTACCCGAATCACACCTCAGTAGCAGCTAAAGTGTTGTGCATTAACACAAGCTTTTAATCCTTTTATAACATCTGTTAAAATCATTTGTAGATTTTCAAGAAATGCATGATCATATGACTTGAAAGTTTAGTGACCTTTGTAAGCATTTTAATTTACAGGAAATAATGATCTGTTAATCATTAGGTAATGTTTAATACGTTTATTAGCAAGCATTAACAAGCACATTATCTTTGAATATATATTAACTAATGATCCATTAAGGATTATATAGCTTGTAAGATTGATAATGAAAGTATTATAAGTGTTACAGAAAACCCCACCCCACCCTCACCCATACACTTTGTACTAAATAAATAATACAAAATAACACTAAACACTTATAGTAAGCAAAATACAGTGTGAAAAAATAATATGTCAGAATTCACAGAATTCAGAAAACAGCAGGCAAGAAGTATCTGGATCACTACAGACTTGGCGTTCTGTCTGGAACCTGCAAACAATGACAGAGTTGTATAATTAATATTAACTGTTGTAAAAGCAGGATCACAGTCATAAATACTGAATAGCACAACATAAGTCACATGCTGATATATTCAAACAGCCCTCTTGTTCATATACTTGATTGCAAGAAAAAGGCCAATAAAATAAATCTAAAGGTGCTATTAGCATTTCTCCTGACAAAAAGCTATCAAGTGAACACACAATTAAAAGTCCTATCTTGTACTATCTCAACCATTTCATTAATGAAAAAAAAATAAACAAACAACAAATACATATAGCTGACATGCTACATTTAGAATTTAGTAAAACAGTATTTTTTTCTTAGCATGGTAGTATGGAAAAAGGCAGTTGGTTAAAAGAGCTCTTTAAACACGACGCGGGAGAGAGAAATTGTAGAAGAAAAAGAAAGTAATTATTTTGTTTCTTTGTCACCCCCTTTCTTTACTAATGTGACAAGCACTTCTAAAGAAAAACACAGTTTTGTGATATAATTGGTATTTTGCCACCTGCCATTTCAACTGCTTGCTCAAATCACTTCACTTAAGGTTTTAACAGGAGTTGGGTTTGCAATGAATATCCCTGTGTCCTATAATTATTTATTTTTTTGTGCGTGTGTGTGTGGAGGGGGGATTGGCAAAGGGCATATGGATTGGGAGATAATGAGAATAATACAGCCATTAAATAAAGCCATTTTTTTTTGAAGATATAAATCCACAGACAGGCTTTCCAGTTGGGCGGTGGATGGATTTCTTCAAATCTTTACAAGGAAAGCAATATTTTGTGTACTGTCATTGCATGTGTTATTCATTGTCCTTTAGATATTTGTACCATTTTTGGAATAAAGAAATGGTAAGCAAGCAAATACATATCATCTCCAAATTTCAAAGTATTCTGATTGCTACGTTAAAGTTTCCATCTCAAAACAGTATCTGCATGATTGGATATCTGATTTATATAAATGCTGATACCAGTTCTAACTGGTGCAATATAAAAAGGCCTGTTCATGCCATTTATTTAGCTGTGCACTGTGAATGTGAAGCCTGTAACTTTCCCAGTCAAGATCATGACCCCATGAAATCAACTGACAACCACAGTTTTTCTGTGTTGGCAGGAAGTTTGGCAAAAATTTTGAATAGCAAGCTGTTTATCTAAATTTGGCAATGTTTAGCATATAAAAATGACATAAAATCCATAAAACTCAATTTTGCTTTAATGGAGTCTTTAAGACTTTGAAAATGTCACCCATAATCCAGGTTTTAGCTGCCAGAGTCTTTGTTGACCTGTACTGAAAAAGTAAAACTATCTCTAAACAGGCAATATAGTACTTTGCAATTTGCGACTTGAGGCTTTGTTGAAATATTCGATTTCTGTTGATGCCGTCTGCAAACACAATCTACTTCAAATGTATGCACTGTTAGATCTGCTTTACCTTTGGCTGTTGAAAGAAGCACAAAGAAAAACAGAATTGTGAGAAATGAGAGTACAGAAACAGCAGCAAGAAAACCTCATCGCCAAGATTGTATGGCAGGGCAGAACATTGGTCTTCAAAACAAATTATGAAGAGGGATGTGGGGAGCGGGTGGCAGAAATATCACCAATGTTTCCCCTGTGCTCTACGTTTCTCTCCTTAGGACAGATATCCCATGGGCTTACAGCACAACAACTATGAAAAAGAAATGACAAACAAAACAAAAAGGCCACCGAGAACTGATGAGAGAAAGGAATGACATAATAAAGCAAATCTATTAAAAAGCCATCTGAACATTAATAAAAGTAATGATTTGATTATAACATGCTATCCCAGCCCCAGCGGCACAGGCTTAAGTGGTTTTTATTTTTATGCTCCTCTATCAATAGAGGAAATGAAAAAGAGCACGAGAGTATAGAGGAAAACGAAACATAAAAGCTATTGCTGTTCTCTCCCCTCCCTCCGTTAATGGGATTTTCTCTCCATCGCTGATGTGACTGAGGTAGGAACAATATTTGTCAAGGGAAGCGATGTGGAGATGGGACAAAGTGCAGCCGGCATTGCTATGGCTTTTTCCTTCCTCTCTATCTACCACTTCTAGTGTTCCTCCTCTTAAGTGAGCACTTCTGAGACCTCAGATTCATGAACCCCATTAGAGGTACAGCTATCAAGTGATTTAGCGGAAAACTGTCCACAGTGTGAAGAGACTGTATTGCACACTTTGGGCCTGTCCTTGTGTTCCTGGCCCCAACTTGTGGCCACTCATCTTCAATAACCCAAGAGATGAAAGCATTATTTCCAAACCAGTCCTACCAGAAAAAAATATGACACCTTGGAGAAACCAACACTGCCACATTCTCCCTGCCCTAAAACGTCCAGTATGTAAGGTCTGTGAAAAACGCAGACAGGTGTACATTGTATACGGACTAACAGAGTTCATTGCTTCTCATAAGCAAAGTGACACAAGTTAATTTACATAAAGTACCATATTTCATACAAAATGTTAATTCAAAAGTTTCCTGATATCATAAAGTATGTGTTTTAAGAAGTTATTGCAATGAATCCAATAACATTTTGTAGAAAGAAAACATAAAACGGTATATATGAATAGATACAGTTGAGTGCATATATTTGCATACACCTTAAGTGAAGATGTTTATCATTAAACAATTTGTTATTATATCTGTTAAAACTATTATTATTATGTATTGCGGGAAATATGTAGCTCCTGAAATGCAGTACTAAATAAAAAAGATATTTTATCTCTTATATTTGTATATGCAAATGTGTGCAACTGTATACACTACAGTTCAAAAGTTTGGGTTGGTCTTTATTTTTTTTTTTTAAAGAAATCTCTTATGCTTACCAAAGTATAAGAAATCATTCTAATATGCTCACAAACATTCCTTATTGTTAGAAATCTTGAGAACAGTGGTTTTATATATTTGTGGAAACCGTGATACATTTTTTCGCAGGATTTTTCAATGAGCAAAGTTCAAAAGAACAACAACTTATATAAAAAAAAAGAAAAAAAAAGAACTTGTAACATTATAAATGATTTACTGTCACTTTTGATCAATTTAATGTATCCTTGCTGAATAAAAGTATTCATAAAAAAAAAAAAAAAAAACTTACCCAAACCTTTGAAAGGTAGTTTATACTGTACCATATACTGTATGTAATGAATGGTGGACTATGATGGACTTGTCATCCATCAAGGATGTTTCTGTTCATCCCAAGATGCTGCAGTAGGCATCCCCACAAGTACTTTGGAGAATGGATGGATGGATATACTGTACCTGGCAGAAGTGTCTTTATGACTTTTGTTAAACATACCTTCTGGATTTATAAATCAATGAGCCTTTGAGAAGATCTTTCACCATTATTTACTGTTAAACAGCAGTATGTCTCATTGTTGTGTGCCTGCTCATCATACTTAACAGGCTCGCAAAATACAAAATCCATAAAGAACACAATCAATTCCTTATTAAGACTATATCCGTCAACCCTGCAGAACAAATTGTGCCTATATTATGTGCTCAAATTATAATTTTCTTGACCAAAATTTGCTTGCACATCTGTATGTGCGTTGTTTTTTTTTTTTTTTTGACACATTTTATTAACTTCCATACTGTCGTTCGAGGGGAAAAACCTGCCTGTTGGAGAAATGAATGGCACGGTCATGGCACTTAGTGGACTCTCAACTGTCAGCTTTTTAGATCCCACTGGATCTTACAGGCATGCAGCTGTCAATTTAGCTCTGACAAACCGGATAGACGCCCACAGACACGCTCCTGTCTTAGCATGGTTTACGCGGATAAGGACCCCAAGGGCTGGAGTGATGGACACGGTGTAGCAGCAAGGCTGTGTTTGCAAGATGACAGTCTGTAATTAACGTAGACATTTGCTCTTGGTAATGAGTGATAATAACAGAAGCAGACAAGCGTATGTTTTTGTAATTGTGAGAGGTTACCGCTCCGCCCGCCCCCTTCTACGTTGGCCACCCACTTTTTGGCACAAAGCACCAGTTGTATAAGTGACTCTTGTCCTGTGCGGCTTGTAATGATTGTTTATCCTTGTTTTCGCCCCCCGTTCCTTTTCTTTTTTTTCAATTACTGCCCACGCTTTCCATTTGTACATGACTCTATTCCCAAACTGCTGATTGGACATCTGGCAAAGATAGTTTGGTAGAAGGTAATACTTTACAAAAGATTAGGTTTTTTTGTAGCACCAGGGAAGTTACATTTTCATTTCTCATTGCTATTATAGACCATCCAATGCAATGGTGTAAACAGAAGTGTATTTGTGCTGCCTTCACCCCATGGAAGCCAGACTGACTGTGTGATTGTTTGTGAAATTTGAGGAGACTTAAAAAAAAAAAAAAAATACAGAAAACACAAATCTCAGAGCGTGGTTTAGACGACCTCTGAATGGATTCCAAATTGGATTGTGTCCAATATGACTGACACATGTCTAATATGTGATAGACACATCCCATCATCCTCTCTGCCAGAGGAATACCAATGACAGCTGAGAGTACAGGCTCTGTATTATTACACAGATGATGTTTCACGCTTACACCTTGAGGGGATGTGTTATAAAATTGCATGTTGATGAAAAAGCAAAAGCGCCAAAAAATGAAATAAAATAAAAAAAAAATAAATAAAAAGTTGGACTTTTCTATATAGTGGCCTTAATTTTATATTAGGTTTTTTGAAACCTTTATGACTTTCTGACTTACATGCAATAAGTAGATGCTGGTGAATGATGACTACAAGTGCTGTGATAGTTGAAAATTTAACTTTTGAATGATTGTGCAGTCTATAAGTTGTATGGACTATCACAATCCTTTTAAAATGCTTTTTTGTGTCTTTTTAAGGCCTGACAGCCCCTGGTCATCATTAATTTTCAGCGTGTGAAAAAGAACAGCTCTGACATTCTGCTAAACCTCTGATTTTGTGTTTCACAGAAGCAAGTATGTCATAGGACTTACTTGAGGGAGAGTAAATGGTGACAGAATTTTCCATTTTTGGCGAACAATCCCTTCAAAACATGAAGAAAAGCATTCCTTTTTGTTCAGATTTAATAATTTCTCTATTCCGTCCTTTTCACCCTTTTTCTTTTCCCAAGCAAAAGAGTTTATTCCTCATCTCGCCAGATGGGAAATACGCACTGATCCGCTCGTGTACATCCAATAACCACCTGAATCACCCGAGCCTAACTAACAACAATTCCCAAATTCTCCCTGGCAGGTTATTTATTTATTGCCAGATTTAGCAATAGAGTGGGCAAGAGATTACATCATCAGACTGTGAGCGAACTGCACAAGCATTAAATTGGATTGAATCCTATTATTGAGTATATTTCTAAGTTGGTTATTTTTTATAACATTCCAAGGAAGAAGAAAAAAAAAGGCTAGAAGGATTTGCTCATAGATGCTTGAAATTCAAAGCCAGGGGCACTGGGGAAGGTGGATTGGGAGGAACTCTATTCTTTGTTTTACAGGATTTTTAGTTAAAGCCTCTACAGAGTCACTAGAGACAACACACAATGCACATATTGATAATTTCTTACAGTAACATCACATGTATTCATTTTCAAACAAGTTGCGTCAGCCTTTACATATGAACTATTGTAATCACTGTCTGAACCTCTGAGCTTTGTAAACGGCTATTCATTGTGTGTGGATACAAGGAGTAATTACATTATAGTAGTCGATTAACATTGGATTGATTCTACAGTGAAACTGCAGGACATCCTTGAACTAGATCTGAATACAGAGAGGAGAGCCTTAAATGCGTTTTAAAATTCAGCCATAATTACGCATATACTGCAAACTAATTAAGAAGCTGTGAACTCCTTGGCCCTCATTTCATTCTTTGTGTGACTGGGAATCATATTTCACATGTCCCACATGTCATTATACATTTCTCAGTTGCAAATGCCTGGTCACAGCTTTCTTCACAGAGCTAAAGTGAGAAAAGTGAAAAATTGGGGCCGCAACTTCAGCGGGAGAAAAAATATCTCTGACTACTCACTATTTCAAAGTCATTATAGTAATAATCTAAAAAGTCCCATCCAGAGGGAAAAATATGGGCATTTTTATAATTCAATACATGTAATTCATGACTGCAGTCATCAGGATGTGTTTCCTCTGGGATGCCAGCTTTATCGTCTGAAAGGAAACAAGATTCATAAATGAAATCTACGTTATTAAGCTCTTTTGTGACTACGATAACAGGCTTCAGTGAGCAACATTCTCAGCCATTAGACGAGATGTCTCTCACACCCAGCCGGGAGTTTTGAGCAACCACATCTGGCAATGACAGTAACACGCCCTTCCTCAGATGGGGGAATGAAAAAAAATAGGTGAAAATCAACAGCAACTTTACCCAAAATGACACATGATGCCAGCAGTAACCTGCCTCGCTTTCACAAGATTACTGGTCTGTGAAGACTGTAAGCACTCTTCTGACAAGTGTTGGGGGGTGGGGGATCATATTGCATCCATCTGGCTTGCTGAGTTTTGGGAAGGCGATGGCACCCTCTCATCCATTTGTAGAAAAAAAAATGTGTTTTTGTGTGCAGGAGTGTGAATGTGTTTATACATCATATTTTGGGCAGGTGCTGCGTTCATCCAAAAACACTGGAATCTGGAACATACAACATTTTTTGTAGTTCTGTAGTCTCCTTGTATGTTAATTTTTTTATTAGATATTGTTTCAAATTTTTTTTTTTCCAAAATATTAAATGCCAAAATAATTAATATTAACATTTTGTTGCGAAGACCATTATTTTTTTTTAACAGGTGAAATAATTTACAAATACTGTTTATTTTTCAGCCTTGGACAATGGACTGATGCAAATTAGCTAGACTTAGCATACAATTTATAGTTAAAATTAAAATTAATAAAAATAAAATATGAAAAGACTGCGACAGGAAGGCAGGAATTTAGTATATATAACCCCCCCCCCCCCCCTTAATCATGATTTTCAATAAAAAAAAGTTTATAAAAAAATAAAAAACCAATGTCAAGTCACCTTTATTTATATAGTACTTTTAACAATACAGATTGTGTCAAAGCAGCTTTACAGTATTAAATAGGGAAATAGTGTGTCAATAATGCAAAATCACAAAAGTAAACATTCATTTTTCAGTTAAAGACAGTTCATAATTCAATTCAGTGATGTCATCATCCAGCTCAGTTCAGTTTAAACAGTATCTGTGCAATCAAGTCGACGATATCACTGGAAATTAGGTGTCCCCAACTAAGCAAGCCAAAGGCGACAGTGGCAAGGAACCAAACTCCATCATGTGACAGAAATGGAGAAAAAAACTTTTGGAGAAACCAGGCTCAGTCAGGGGGCCAGTTCTCCTCTGGCCAGAGGAACCAGCAGGTTGTTCCAGCAAAGTCAGATTGTGCGGAGGAATCATATGGTTCCTGTGGTCTTGTCCCGATGGCCGTCTAGGGATTAAGGTCTTAAAACGGGGATTCTGTCTCTGGGACTTCATTAGTTGTTCATGGTATCCGCGACATGCAGGGAGTCGAGGTCATCTCTAGGTCCCGATCCACCATTTGGGCTGGATCTGGGTGACTGCAGTGACCATTTGATCTGGATACAGACTGGATCTGGTGGCTACGGTGACCTCAGAATAAGAAAGTAACAGACTAATATTAGCATAGATGCAATTCTTCTATTGATGTAACAAGTACATCGGGTGTTATGGGAAGTGTTCCCGGTTCGGCTGACCTAATTAATGCAGCCTAACAATCCTTTAACGGATTTGAATATTAGAAATGTGCTAGTGTGTTATGTGTAAGCCAGGTTAAGGAGAAGGTTTTTTTAATCTAGATTCAAACTGACAGAGCGTGTCTGCCTCCCTAACAATGTTAGGCAGGTTATTCCAGAGTTTGAGTGCTAAATTGGAAAAGGATCTGCCGCCCCCAGTTCATTTTGATATTCTAGGTATTATCAAAATTTTATCAGAGTTTTGAGAATGCAGCGGACGTGGAGGACTATAATGCAATAAGAGCTCACTCAAATACTGGTGCTAAACCATTCAGGGCTTTATAAGTAATTAGCAAGATTTTAAAATCTATACAGTGTTTAATAGGGAGCCAGTGCTGTGTTGACAGAACCGAGCTAATAGGTTCATACTTCCTGGTTCTAGTAAGAACTTTAGCTGCTGCATTTTGGACCAGCTGGAGTTAGTTTATTAATCGTGCAGAACAACCACCCAATAAAGCATTACAATAATCTAACCTTGAGGTCATGAACGCATGAATTAACATTTCTGCATTTGACATTGAGAGCATAGGTAGTAATTTAGATATATTTTTAAGATGAAAAAATGTGGTTTTACAAATGCTAGAAACATGGTTTTCAAAAGGACGAAGATTTATATCAAATAGCACACCTAGGTTCCTAACTGATGACGAAGAATTGACAGAGCAGCCATCATGTATTAGATGGTGTTCTTGGTCATTACATGCAGCGGTTTTAGGTCAGATAATTAACACAGTTTTTTCAGAATTTAGCAGTAAGAAATTACTCGTCATCCAGTTTTTATATTGACTATGCATTCCGTTAGTTTTTCAAATTGGTATGTTTCGCCAGGCCACGAAGAAATATAGAGCTGAGTATTGTAGCGAAGCAGCTCAAACAGGGAAATATGACATAATTAACCATAACTAGTTATAATTAATTATGAAAATTTTATATCCGCTGTAGATATTTAGCTGACCTCACAGGGTCAACTGTCTTGTCAATTCTAAGAACGTTAATTTCCTGGTTAAGGGAAATAACTTTCTTACTGTACAATTCTACAAAGCTTGTAGCGTAAATCTGCATGATTAGTGACTCCGGTTATGAGCAAACAATGAAAACGTCAAGTGTGATACAAGTAAGACATTATTAACTACATAAACACTTAAACTAACATACTACATAAACACATTAAGCCGGTCTAACATCCTACATAAACACATAAACTGTCTAACATACACATACACACACACAAACATGCCGTTGGATAGGAAAGGGTTAAAGGTTTAACTCCGCTACAAAGAAGAGGCATAAGGAATGAATTTTATGGAACCATTTGCATATTCAACATATCTACACCTGGGGATACGTCAGATTCTTAGTTCAAACACACTTTTGTAAAAAGGTGCAAATGATACCTAACGTATCAATTAATAAGATTAATTTTGATACTTGCAAGTCTCGTCTGTCCGAAAGAGATTCCTGATGCAATCTTAAGAACCAAGATCTTTGCTGAAGTTGGTTGATGAAAAATAACCAGTTTGCGTCAGAGTAACTTGAAGAATGGAAAGGACACAAGGGCGCCCCCCCCCCCCGCCGAAGAAAGGCCTGGCACAATGCTGTGGTATCCTGAAGCGTTTTCTCACATATTCATCTTAGCATCTGACCGAACCACAGACTGGGCGGGTCACATGGTGTGTCAGCCTTTAGGTCGGAGAAGATCCCCGCCTTTTAAGATGGGCTTGTCCAATGAGAAAGTCCGGAATACCAAGTGGGCGTTTTTGAGATCCTGGGGATTTTATGACTCTTTGTGTGGAAACATAGAACTTAGTATCTGGAACTTGAATCGAAAATAATAAAGGTTCTCAGGGCACTAATATATAGCCTACGTACCAACAAATAATATACACTCTTGTTTAGATAATCAGAAGGCAAATTCATAGATACTAAACACGGTATATGTAAGGTTTTACGAATGAGTGGTTTATCGTAAGCATGAAAAAAAATAGTCTATAATACAACAGATTAAAAACAACACAGCAATAATATACACAATGACCTGAAGAATATGTGTGTTCATTCAAAGAAAAGGTTTTCATATGAATTAATTAGTAGAAAAGTCAATTTATACTGTGCATTTGTGCCTCTTGCTTCTGAAAAATGCAGTGAGAGTCTCTGCTCACATTCCACAAGGTTGTAAATGTATCGGTTACCATGAAACCAGGGTCTTGTTAGGCGTCCTGGGGTGTTACAAAGTATTGTGAAATCTAGCTAACAAAATATAAATTGTGTGTTTGATTGGTCCAGACACTACCGTATAATCTGCATAAACAGTGAACGCTAACTCCGTGTTTCCTGTTGATATCTCCCAAGGGTAACATGTAAAGCGTGAAAAGTAACGACCCTAGTACTGAGCCTTGATGTACTCCAAACTGCACTTGTGATTGATATGATACCACTTAATTCACTGCTACGAATTGATGGCGGTCAGATAATTACGATTTGAACCATGTTAATGCACTTCCATTAATGCCAACAAGTTTTCTAGTCTATTAAAAAAAATGTTATGGTCAATAGTGTTGAACGCAGCGCTAAGATCCAGTAGCACTAATATATAGATACAACCACGATCAGATGATAAGAGCAGGTAATTTGAAACTCTGATGAGAGCAGTCTCAGTACTATGATACGGTCTAAATCCTGACTGGAAATCCTCACAGATACCATTTTTCTCTAAGAAGGAATATAATTGTGAGGATACTACCTTTTCTAGTATATTTGATAGAAAAGGAAGGTTCGAGATCGGTCTGTACTTAACTAGTTCTTTGGGGTCAAGTTGTGGTTTTTAAATAAGAGGCTAAATAACAGCCAGTTTGAAGTTTTTGGGGACATATTCCAATTAATTAATAATTGTTCAGAAGAGGATCTATGGACTTACTGGTTACAATTTTATCTCTGATAGTATTTATCTTGGAAGTAAAGTAGTTCATAAAGTATTTCATAAAGTCATTACTGCTGTGCTGATGGGGAATGTCATCACTTGTTGATGCTTTATTTTTCATAAATTTATCCACTGTATTGAATAAATACCTGGGGTTATGTTTGTTTTCTTCTAAAAGAGACAAAAAGTAATCAGATCTAGCAGTTTTTAATGCTTTTCTGTAGGATAAGGTACTGTCCCTCCATGCAGAACAAAATACCTCTAGTTTTGTTTTCCTCCAGCTGCGCTCCATTTCCGGGCTGCTCTCTATAAGGTGCGAGTGTGCTCATTATACCACAGTGTCAGACTGTTTTCTTTAATGTTCCTTAAGCGTAAATGAGCAACTGTATCTAAAATGCTAGAAAAGAGAGTGTCCATAGTTTCTGTTACATCATCAAATTGTTCTGACTTGGCTATGTGGAGGAATTGAGATAGATCAGGAAGATTACTTACAAAGCAGTCTTTTCTGGTAGAAGTGATGGTTCTACCATACTTGTAACAAGGAGTAGAATTTACAGTTTTAGCTATATGGAGTTTACACAAGACTAGGTAATGATCTGAGATATCATCGCTTTGCTGCAGTATTTCAATGCCATTAACATCAAGTTCATGTGACAGTATTTAAAATCTAGAGTATGATTTCGAAATGAGTTAGGTCTTGGACACGTGTTGTCAACCCCAATAGAGTCCCTCTCCCACCAGAATGTCTATGCACATGCTTGATCCATGCCATCTTTTCATTATCAACATGGAATTATAAAATCACAACAATTAAAAATTGTATGTAAACGCTTGTTGTAAAGCTAGTAGTAATCTCCAGATAGCACTAACTCAGATAGAAAATCAACAAATTCTTTAATAAAGTCTGTATGGTGCCCAGGTGGCCTGTATACAATGGCCAGTACAAACATTATATGGGATTTATCATTAATTAATAATGTTATATGAAGCACCATTACTTCAAATGAGTTATACCTGAAGCCACCCTATGAGAAATACTGAAAATATTGTTATAAATTGTAGCAACACCTCCCCCTTTAGCTTTTGGACATGGCTCATGTTTATAAAAGTAATCTTTGGGGGTAGACTCGTTTAAAATAATGTAATTAGGGATGCACCGATACCACTCTTTCCAGTACTCGCCCGATACGATACTTTTATTTTTGGTACTTGCCGATACCGAGTACCGATACCAATATTTTTATTGCATTTGTAAATTTTTGAAATATTGGGTACAGAAACCAAAAGGTTATGTATAATGTTAGTTGGTTAACTTAATTTATCAAATAGATACAGTCAAACCAACATTTATTCAAACACCTTCAACATTTCTCACATTATCACAGTTTATTTGCTAAAGTTTAGAAAATGGTAATAAAATATGACAAGAACTCGAGAAGAGTTAAACTGTGTCAGAACAAATCATCTTGATAATGTTAGATAACTTTAATAGAAAGGCATGTAATGGATTACAATAAACCAAAAATTCATACAGCTGTCAATATTTACACAACTATCAATACTTTGTCGGGTGACGCTTAGCCTCAATGACAGCCTGTAGTCTCCTGGGCATGCTGTCACCCAGCTTCATGCAAACCTGAACTTCAATTTTTTCCCAAACTCGGTCTGAATAATTTTTGGTCCCAAAATTGTATCAATTTTACTGGTAGTCCACTGTATGAAAAAAATTTGGGTATAATATATCACAGTTTAGTTTATTTTGTTATCCTCACTTACATAAATTAACTATAATGTCCTGCACCCACTAGTAAAAAAAATATCAAAAATTATATCTGGTCTCTGAACAGTTTTTGGTTTGACTGTATATCCTTCTGTTTTTTTCACACTTAATTATGCCCATTAAATGTATTTGACAAGTTTTTGTTACTTTCAATGTTCATTTTTTTGCTCTATGGTACAACATCTTTAATTTAATAGCATTAGAACTGCTACATTGCAGCGGCTTAGTACTGTAATCACACGATTTGCTGTAATAATGCAGGGAACCACTCGTTATAAATCTCCTAACTGTGATATTTTCAGAAATAGAAGTAACGTTTTTTCATCAGAAACATGCAGCGATTTATATTCCAAAGCAACTCATATAATGCAGAAACACTCATGAAGCAAGCAAAACGCGCAACGCGTGCATGTATTTGTACTGGTGCAGAATGAGAGAGACAAGTACAGTACAGCCTAGTACCCCCCCCCCCAATTTTTCAACACAGGCTGTTTAGTTTCACTTTCGCCTGAAAGTCGTGTATGCTTAAGGTTGAAAATAAATGTCTTTTATAGTGAATGCCCCTATAAATGGTCTTATTTTTTTACGATTTAGTTTTAATCCAAATGAGGCTAAGTGAGCGAACATCAATAAAGATAACACAACAGAATTGCCCGCTCTCTCTCTCTCCCTACCATTAAGTAACTTGTGCATTGTTTTACTACATCTATTTGAACATATCCGACGAATACAAACTTTCCAGTGATGTCGTGAGAAAGGATAGTCAATCGACAAGCTCGCGCATTTGCGCTGCCGCGCGCTCAATCCACTCAGTGTGATTTGTTTATCAGCTCGCGCACATTAGTTATACAGGCATTAATACTGAATGTTTTATATTCATTGCATACATATACTTCGTAGACATCTTTATTCTCTAATAACCCCATTCTGCCGTCTGTTGTCGGTATTTCTTTGCTTGAATATGGCACTTATCACATGCAGTGTGGTATCGGCATTTGGTATCGGGGGGAAATTTTTACACAGTCATAGTCAGGAGCTCATAAGGTGCAGCCCTAAATGTAATCATCAGGTGTTAGCCAGGTTTCTGTCAAACAGAGCACTTCTAGTTTATGATCAGTGATCATATCATTTACAAAAAGTGCTTTCGTTGAAATGGACCTGATATTCAATAAGCCAAGCTTTATAATATGTTTCTCTGTATTATATACAATTTTTATTTGTTGAACATCAATTAAATTGTTACTCTTCAATTGGTTTGGAAGTTTTTTTTTATATTTTCTAGTTCGGGGAACAGACACAGTCTCTAAAGTGTGATATCTAGTTGAAAGAGTCCCAATGTGCTGAGAATTAACTGATTTCTATGACATGAGGCGGCTAGCAGATGGACGGTTTAGCCAGTCTGTCTGCTTCCTAACCTGGGCCCCAGTTAGTCAAGTACAAACTCTAAGACTATGTGCCATATTTCTAGAGAGAGGAGCGGCACCACCCCAGGAGGGATGAAGACCATTTCTTTTCAACAGGTCAGGTCTGCCCCAAAAACTTGTTCAATTGTCTATGAAACCTATGCTATTCTGCGGGCACCACTTACACATCCAGCCATTAAGTGAGGACAGTCTGCTATGTATCTCATCACCACAATACGCAGGGAGGGGACCAGAGCATATTACAATGTCTGACATCGTACTTGCAAGTTCACACAACTCTTTAATGCTATTTTTAGGGATCTCCGCCTGGCGAAGTCGAACACTATTAGCGCCGGCATGGATAACAATCGTACTGAATTTATATCTAGCATTAGCCAGCATTTTTAAATTTGCCAAGATGTCAGGCGTTCTGGCTCCCGGTAAACATTGGACTATTGTGGCTGGTGTCTCTATTTTCACGTTCCTTACAATAGAATCGCCAATAACTAGAGTACTTTGATCAGGTTTCTCAGTGGGTGGGGAGAACCTGTTTAATGTTTTGATTGGAATGGAAGTGCAGTGTTTTGTCCCGTGACTATGCCACCTCACAGTCACCCAGTAGCCCTGGTGTGGGAGCTCTGCAACCGGAACCGAACAATGTACAGGACTCACTAAGCTAAATGAGAATATTTAAAATTAATAATATAATGTACTACTAGGTGAAAATAAAATGTCAGAGAGCTGGCCTGGAAGGAGGACTTACCATTTAAGCACAATGAACAATTAAATTCAGGAAAAGAACACAAAGACATCAACATACTACTTTAAAACGACTTAAAAGTACAAGGCCAACTGTGTTAAGGTTAAAGATAACACATGTAGCCAATTCATCTAAAAAATAGTAAACTTGTTTTGTAGAATACTAATATAGAAATTCTGAATTTATTTGTTTGTTTGTTACATTTGTGGAGTTTCTATTAAACTCAGTAACAATAATACCTGTTAACACTATTGTATCTGTAAGATAGGAGGAATAATTTAAATTTGAAACTTTATTCTGTGATCATAGCTGGCTGACTGTACATTAATCCATTACTATTTTCATTATCGTTTCAGCTACCAAAAAAAGTGTTGGTCTCTAAGCTACTTACATCCAGCTCTGCAGAAGTTCCACGAAAATCAGCACAATAAAATTTCAAAAACTGCCATCTGGTCTGAGGCATGACTATCAATACCTCCACCACTGAGGGGTTACATGACTGTACAGGTCATAGTTTGTTCAGTGAGCTGGCATTCAGTCAGGTTGAACCAACACTGACCTCAGCATCTGAGGAGATCCTCTCACACCCTCAGGATACCCAAAGCTTAGCTCTGCTAGCGCCACAGGATCCACCTTAATCACGTGCCTGGCCAATACTGGCCACCACAGAGCTTCCTTATGTCTAGTGACAGATCCTATATAGAGGATCTGTTCTGAGACTTTCTGTTATGTAACTTATTACTGTTATGAGCGGTCAGGGGCACCATAAGTTGTTGTACAAGAGTATTGTATTTGTTATATAGAATGTCTAAATATGTTACGTTTAGCAGGAAGTCTATTAACAGATTCACTGGACTCAGAAAGACATCTCAGTTTAGACTGTCATTGTCTACATTGTCTGCGTTGTGACCATATGGAGATAATCAAAGCTCCTAATGGTACTTCAGCTCACAGTCAGGAGTCTTCTGCTCCAGGCCTGGGAGAGCTCTGGGCAACTGAAGGGGAGGTGAACTCTCAACACTACCACAGTGACAAATCAAAACCTGCGTTTTGGGTGACGTTCTCATCCTCAGATCAAATAAATTGTACATCCTCATCAAAGGCTGGCTAAATGCCCCTGCTGGCCTAATTGTGTTAGATGGGCTGCACTTTCTAAGGACCAGACAATTTTCAAAAGAATATATACACCTTATTATGAAGTTCTCGTATTTCATGAGATTTCGTGGTAGTACCTCTACCATGGCCAGATTTTTACGCTTATTATAGGAACCGGTAAACATCAAAAATAATAAATAAAATAGCAATTATTATAAAATAAAAAAATGATAAAATATTCGGTTAAATATTATCAAAAAATGGCAAGCAGATGATTGCATTTGTTGTTATCTGGTTTGCCTTGAGTAAGAGAAGAAATGATTTAACATGTCCCGATAATTCTGTTAAAAACAAGAAAACTGAATTTTAAAATATCATCCTGCTCATGCTGTAGGTTCCTAATTATTTCTCGTGCCCTTATTCTGTTTTCGAACATTCTGAAGCATAACAATTAATTAATTAGATTTGAGGGGAATCGCACTTCTGCATTGCCTTGTGCTGCCATTTGAAAACATAACTTTTGCCAATTTAGCGGTGGAGATGTCACGAAAGCTCTTTGAAAAAAGAGAGAGAGAGTGAGATGTAACCGTGGTCAGGTACACAATCCGTTCACAGCCTTTTATCATTAAATGTTCCTCAGCAGGTTTTTCCAGCCTTTATGGGTTTTGCTGTCATTTCAAGGTTAAATTTCCTAGCAAAATAAAACTTCAAATGAAGGGCAAAAGTAATTATGTAGACATAGCAGATTTTTCCTCCATCCTATTCTCACCCTCTCTAGCTTTCCACTTTCCCATTTTAATTAGTCTTACAGTACGTTCTTGAAGATCCTGCTTTTTAATGAAGGCAGCTTTCTGCAGCTGAGCTGTGCCTATCATCATAACCATCACATCCCCGTTAGACACTGGGAAAAGAAATGTAATTAAAAAGATATCAGAATGCCTGACAGGCTACAATCTTCTCTTTTTCTCGTTTTCAATTATAGATCTTTTTGGACTTCAACCACTCAATCAGCAATATTCCTGACATTGTTCCAACACTATCCTGACGATGCTCAAACGTTGTGGCGTTGGCGCGTCACTCTTCTTCTCGTCATTCCTGCAGTCCGAGCAACATGACATCATGTTACAAACAAAGCAGAACGTGAGCTTTCAAGCCGCTGTTTTGATGAGCGTTCTCCATTGAAGCATTCACTCAGACGTTCAACGTCAAAATTATCATCTACAGTAACTCTACAGACACATATCTGCGGTTAGCTGTGGCGTATCTTCCAAAAAGTACAGAGAATTTATCCTCCAGGTTTTCTGTTCTGAAAATAGTGAAGCACCCTTGAAGAATAACTTTTTGAAAAGTTTGTCTAATCGTCTTCTCCATATCATACCTAAATGCTCTGACATTGACGTTCAAAATGTCTTCAAATCGAAGCTGTTGTACAGAATCCCTCTTGAGTGCAGTCTTTTCAAAAGTTAGCTCTAATAATGCTTTCGCTCCAAGCCATCTAATATGGATGAGAAAAGAGACACGGGGATGGGTGAGGAGTGCAGATGGTTTGCGAATAAGGGCCACAGTCTGTAGGTAGAGCAAAGCTGGATTTGAAATAAATTAACTGTGGGACTGCTCAGTGTCTTAGTACCCCTCAATTGTTTCTGACTTTGTATTGCAGATTTCCCATAATGCCAGTTGAGTGCAGACAAAAGAAATGGAGCTTGAGAGAGAAAACGAGGGAGCGAAAGAGAAAAAGAAAGAGAATATCAATATGCAGAGCATTATCCATTCAAGGTGAGTCACTGGCTTTATCCCCGTGGGCTTTAAATATATCTGACGGTGTGTCGTTCATATGCTGAGAAGATTATAAAATACCTGCTCTTCTCAATGGTGTTGATGCACGCAGATTACAACGCGGCAGAAGCGGGGGAGATGATGTCACGAGGACGATGTGAAATTAAGACATCTCATGCTGTGGAGATCAAAAACATTTTAGCGACTCTCCCGAGAGCAAGAGAGAAAGCAAAACATGACGCGGAAACATGTAAAGCAGGTAACCGCACTTTCACGTTCGGTTTAAATGCACGTCAACTTGTTTATAAAGGCAAAATGGGTTTCTGATTTTTTTCACAGAAACATTCATATAAAGCTGGTTATTTTTCTGAAATGTGCATTTAAGGAAGTTGAAAAGGAAAGAAAATTTAATCTAACCCTACATCAACAATACAAAATGCATTTTTCAGTTTGGCTGAAAAAGGCACGTGTGAAAGAGAGAGAGAATCAATGATAAATGGAGTGTGCCTGTAAGCAGTACCTCCTGGAGTCAGACAGTCAGTCTGATGTCAACAAGAGAACTGCTGTTTTCTGGAGAAATCTAATTTTCGGGTAGACTAATTTCTTTATTATAGGTTAACAATTATCCTAGGGTGAATGGAAATCCAGATATGGAAATCAAATAAAAAAAGAGACAGTTTGTGCTTATTATTGAAAAAAAACGGAGTGAGAAGATATTAAGAAAGTAAAGTTTTAAGATAAAGGAGTTAGAAAGAAAGGTTGTTCCTATTTCAAACACTGAGACCTCCTCACTGATATGATGGCAACAAATGGAAACTTTTTAGCTTAAAGCAATCCAAAAACCTATATCTTGTTCTTTCTTTCTTTCTTTCCACTGTTCCAGTAACATAAGGCACAAAAATAAACTAAAATAAACATGTCTTACTTGTAATAACTAACTGTAATCATTAGTTATGATTCCAATATTCAGAGTAGAAAATATTGATAAATTGTGTCTGGTATTTGGTCTATGTTCTGTGAATAATGATTAAACTATAAGAGCAGAAATAATACATTTAATTCATAAAACTAGCTGATCGTCTAACTTGATTTTACACTCATTTAGCGGGAAAAAAAATTCTACTACATTATGGATCCATGATCAGTTTTATCTGCTTCATACAACAGTTCATTGATTGTGCCCGTGGACAGAGTGGCAGGCATAACACAAGGTCTTTTTCAGACTGTTGTGTGTGCAGCAGCATGTTTTCTATGTGATAAGAAACCAGCAAATTACATCAAACGAAACAGCTTCATATTAGCAAAGCAAGTTTTATTTAACCCAGGATTTTCTTGAGCTCAAACTCATCACATTTCTTTCTAAGAAAGATAAAACATGCCTTAAAGTGTTTGGGGGCCTTTTGAGGCAATTGCTCATGTTTTGTTGACACGATCATTTCAAAGTTTGAAAAGATTTGCTGAAGTCTCCCGTTTTAACTTTCCAGAACTTCCTAAATGCCATGCTGAGATGATGCAGTGTTGTGCTGAGATATATATTTTGTGACGAAAGTGCAGGTTTGCAGAATTCTCCTTCTTAAGAACGGTGTGGGGTTTGAGGGTGTCTTTACGCTGTTGATTTAGCTCACTTGAAAAGTAGACAGGGAGGAAAAGCTAGGAAGAGGGAGAGTTTGATGATGTTCTGTCAGTTAGATTAACTCGCTGTATTAAAGGAGCTGGGACGTTGGGAGTTCGGGCGTCAGCGTTGAGTACCCAGCAGTCTCTGGGCCCCAGAAGCACAGCCTCTTCTGAAAAGTCTCCCTGCTTTACCCCTTGTTATTTCCCCCATTAGTGAAATCTCCCAGGATGCACTAGAACATTTGTCTCCATTAACAATTTAGGTTACAGGAGGGCTGGGCTTTGTGCGTGCTTCGGGAGAAAATTTTTCTCCGGCTTTTACTGATCCAATTACAGTTCTTTGAGGAGGGTGAGAACAAAGCCCAAATGTACGTAATTTCCCCAAATGTAACTGTGTGAGAATGTGCTGGCTTTTGCTCAGAACTGGCCAGTTTATTTTTGCCAATGATTTCTACATTTACATGTTTTGAATTCCTGAGAAAGAAAAAAATAAAAGTAATCTAAAAATACATTCAAAATATGTTTTGAAAATGTGAATAGACTGGTGTACATATATCCGCAAACTTACACCTCATTAGATTTTATTTGCGGCCCCCCACCAACATGGCAGATTGCTTACTTCTCTTCTCACTTTCCATTTTCAGTGTTGTTGGCATTGGTGTCTGAAATAATAACAGCTCTAATGGAAATGAAGAGGCTGCTGTCCACTGCAAAAGTGCAAAGGCTTCGGAAATAACCTAGACTTTCAGTTCCAGGAAGGACAAAATAAAAGAAGCAAGACAGAAGAAAGCAAAATTCAAAACTGATGTATAAAACATCTGAGACTACTTTCCATAACACTTTACAATAAGGTTTATTTTGTTAACAGTAGTTAATGCATTTGGTGTCATAATCTAACAATGAACAATACATTTGTTGTGTGTGTGTCTGTCCTTCTGTCAGTGTTATTTGTAGTTATTTTAGTACATCAAGATAAACTAAATCAAAATGAGAAATAAATTAGAAAAATTGCCTTGGCATCTAATAGTAAGTTTTTATTGTTTGTTTCAGTTAACCTTTCTTTTATTAAAAAAAACAAAATATTTTCTGGTTTTAGTTAACTACTGTATAGTAATCCTTGTTTTGTAACTCATTAAATGTTACTTTCTACAATATGTAGAATTAACATTAACCAAGATTAACAAATTATGTAGTTATTTTTTCATTGCTATTTTGTTAATGGTTGTTAACACAGAACCTTGTTGAAAAGCTCTACCCATATTTTGATAAAATGTTAATAAAAAACTACATAAAACATGCCAAAATTTTAAATTATGAATGTAAAGCTGTCAGTTACTCATGCTGCTTTTCGTGTATTAGGAGAAGGTGAAAGACTCATGCTTTCCATAATGCTTAAATCAGTTTTTTGTTTGGCAACTTTTTGTTATTTCCCTGAGATCCACAAGTTCTCCATCATCATATGAAGTGCTGAAAACCTCAAGAAAGCATTGCCCATGAATAGCTCACCAACACAGTAAATGGTAAGACTGATCTGAATAGCCCCACTTAAATCACAGATCCCTTGTGATTTCGATGTGACAATCATACAGCTTTAAAAAGCAAGTTTTTATAGTCTGGAACCATGGTTTAAAAATGATCCACCTAAAGTAAAAATATGGCATGAGGGGGGGCAATGCATTGGTCGTCGACATAAGTGCGCAAATGTTTACAGGTCTTGTTGGTATATACTATTAAGTCCTCAGAGAACTAGCAGTAGCGATTGAACTTGTTATGTTGGGACTTGCTAGCTGGTTTATGTGAATGTGGTTATAAACTGAGTGACCGGATTTATCGGGGGAAGACATGAAATCCGTCGGGCTTCCAGCTGGATCGAAGGAGGTAATGGTGGTACGGCTGGGCCGGCATGGCTCAAACGGATTGCTCATCTGCCTGCAAACCCGCGCGGTCGTAAATATGGCTGAGTGCAGACCAAGCACTGGGGACACCTGGGCAAAGCCAACTAGACACCAGACCCTGCCATTGCAGCCTGCCAACCTGGCTCACCATCGACTCCACACTGCTCCAATTCAACGGGGCATACCAGCAATACCCTCCATGTTCATCAGTGTCCAGTCCACCATTCTGGGTAGGCAGATAGCAGCCCTGCCTGGCTCCTATGATGACAAGAACCACACCGCTTCAAGTGAGGTGAATGCTGAGGCATATTTTTGGGTTAAAAAAGGACAGATGTGGCTTGTGGCATGAAAATGTGCTGAGATCCTGTCTGAATCTTCTTTCAGGTGAACTGTCAAATATAGTGTCAGACTCAGACAGCAAACCCACGGGCCATCTGATTCATATTGTTCACAAAAATGGCAAGAACTGGCTGAAATTGTCATTTTCAATCTGATACAATGTTTCACAGTACAGTCTGTCTGGAAACAAAGTAATGTTTACAAGGTACCGGATTGATGCAGTGGGAGATTTTGAAGCAGATGCAGGATTTGCAGAATCGTTTTGAGCTTTGGATGCGATAGAATATTTATATAACTTGTAGGCTATAACTTAAAAATATTTCAACTTTAACTTAGTTTTTTTTTAAATATATATTTTTATTTATGATTTGAGTTGCTTGAAAAGATAAGATTTTTAATATAAGGTCCACTCCTAACATATATGAAAACTAAGGTTGCACAAATTTGATTGTACAAAATGGATTGCCATTATAGTGTGTTAAACTTTTCTGTTCAAATGGTGAGAATAAACAGGCCAAACTGTCCAAAACCTTATGATGACAGTCAAAAGTCTGACTTACATGACAATATTTTGCTAGGGAAAATTGGTTTGTGCAGCCGTGGAAATACTTTATCGTGTAATGACCCTTATTAGGGCAAGCTGAAATACATAAAGTGTTATTGTTATCTGTGCTGTGCTGCTGTTAACATATTAATACAAGTGTACATGATAGTTCTGTCAAATTATTGAATGTGCTAAACAAATATTGCTGCTCCATGTATTTGTCATTTTACAGCTGACAGTGGAACTGCATTAGTCATGCATGTGTGTCCATGAAGCTCTCTCTACACAAAATAATTCATCAACACGCGCCACTCACAGTTATTGTCGAGGACAAACGCGCATGTGTGCATTTGTGTGCATGAGAGGTCCTGATGAAGGCGTCTTCGGCTGCTAATCAGAAGTGGCAGACCAAAGCAAGGAAACAGGAGCAAGAGAAGAAGAGTTTGATCATTTTCTGTTTCTGCCCGACATCATAACTCAGAACCACTGCCCCTCACCATTTTTCACACATCACTGAATTAAGGAAATGCATACACCTACCCACAACCACGAGCTGCTAATTCCAGTTCTTATCACAGCAAAGTGAAGTGTTTGACAGCGCCTTACTGGTCCTCGCTGAACTCACCATAGCTGACCTTTAAACTAGAGTGAGCGGATGAAGGGTGGCTGCCCCGGTTTCTCTGCTGGTAGTCCAATGATTGATCGCTCGTTTGGGAGGGTTGTGATGTGATTCGCTGTTTGCACAATGACCAGTTGCATTCAATGGCTATTGCAGCGATGACATTTCTTTAATATGATTTTGGATGCTAGCCAAGAAAGCCGATGTTTAGACACAAAGTGCTACAAATCATTTTCTTAAAAGCACCATTTTTTTTTGTTTTCCTGTAAAAGTGCTGGCATTATTTCATGAAATATAGAAATTTTAGACCATATTTTAGAATTAAGTTCATGCTATTAAATTTGCGATACAAAACACCATTATAGCCATTTACTTAATAGCCAGGTAAAATACGTATGCAACACGACAGTTTGAACTCCGCATGGACATGTACGTCTATTATAAATTATGAATGATCCTCAGAAATGAAACATAACAGCTGTAATGGTGCATTTCATTGACACTCTCAACCTCTTTATCCATTGCTATACCGTACATACTTGTATGTTTGCCTATCATTCCCCTTCGGAACTCAAGCTCGTCGGAAACGCTAGTGGAATGCCTTCAGCGATACCAAGCATCGAATCATAATTGTAATCTGTCGATCGAGGGGCATGGACGTCAGAGGACGGGTGCCTCAGGACACAGGAAAGCTTGACAAAAGCTACGTGAGGTGCGACCCTGGCTGACTAGCTTCTGTCATTACAGCTAAAAGCTCTCTCGTGTGTGTCGGTTCACGATTTCAACTTTGCTATTGGCTCTGGTGAACTGAACAAGCCCAGTTAACAAAACAACAAAATTCATGCATGTTAACATTTGTTTACTGTCTGTGATTTACTGAGGAAAAAAGTCTCTATAAATCATTGTAGTTTGAAGCTGACCCATTATTCCCGCTGATTACATCAAGCTCTCTGCTTTTGATCTAAATCTGATACAGAACCATGCTTAAAGGGGTTATATGATGCGATTACATTTTTTCCTTTCTCTTTGGGTGTTACAAGCTCTTGGTGCATAAAAAGATCTGTAAAAAATATTTTTTTACAAAAGAAAGAAGGCGTAACTTTTATTTTCCGCTGTAGTATTGTTGTTGCCGCCTGCCGCCATGTCGTGAAGGCACTGTGTTTCGATTGTGAAACAAACTACTACTACTTTGTTTGGCCTTCCAAAAGCGGACTATATTCGCTTTCCTCATGCCTGGATCTGATCCGTTCTGGTCGCTTGAGTAAAGACATAAAACCTTCGTGCTGTGGATTCGCGTCTCGGCTTCACCGGGACGCAGCGGTCCAGCCCGGGGTCATCACTGTGGGTTGCCGGCAAGCGCCTGCCCAGCCGCTGCACATCACTGTCTCACCATCCAGCCGCCGGCCATCCGCGTGCGTCTCTAGGCCACCGGCCGCTCCAACTCTAGCCCGTCGTGTGTGTGACTCTGTGTGTTTTTCGTTGTGAAAGCGAAAATACTTTGTTCAGCCTTCTAACAGAGGACACGACTAGAAATCAGTGGATAAGTTGTATTTACAACAATGTTTCAGAACACTTCAACCCAAATATCCAGATGTTTGCAGCACCTTTTATGGAGGACTGTTTCCTGGTAGAGTAGACTACAATGCCGGTTGTTCTTACTCACAGACTGTAAGTACGTTTTTTATATTTAAAGAATTATCCACTGATGATTCAAACGTGAGTTTTTTGGGCAGTGAAGAGTAGGATTTGTTGTTTGTCATTTCCCTGATCACAAATGCAGACATGGTTTTATGTATATGCGGCGCGATGCGATGCAACGCAACGCGTTAAAAGATAGTATAAGTCATTATAATCAATAATTGTGTCCCCACTGGTTGCAACAAATGCCTTGTTTATAATGGTTTTTATTGTTTTTGTCTCGTCGCTCCGGCCTGATGGCATCACAGTATGGTGAGGGGCATATCATTTCCTTCACACACTTGAGGTATTCGGCCAATAACAACGCACTAGATAGCTGGCCAATCAAAGCACACCACGCTTTTCAGAACGATGAACTTTGTAAAAATCGACGCATTTCAGAAAAGTTTTACACGATCAATATAGACATACCTATGACGCACTTTTTCTTTTGTTTGTACTTCTTTCACCGTTGAGTGCATATATTTTTTCTTTTTTTTTTTTTTGTTTTTTATTTTTTTTTCCCTCCCCCCCCCACCTCTCCCCCCCTCTCCCCCCCCTGCCCCCCCCCTCTCCCCCCCCTCTTTTTTTCTCCTCCCCCCCCTCCCCCTCCCCCTCCATCTCACCACCCCTCAAAACCCACCCCAAATTTTATTTATTTTCAGTGATGTTCTTCAGAGCTTGTGGTGTACGTTTTTACCTAGATTTACCACAAAAACGAACCAAAAAAAAAAAAAAGGTGATAGGAAAAAAAAAAAAAAAAAAAAAAAAAAACAAAAAAAAAAAAAAAAAAAAAAAAAAAAAACAAAAAAAATCAAAAAAAAAAAATAAAAAAAAAAAAAAAAATAGATAAATAAATCAAAAATTATTGGACATTTTTTTATATAATTTTAAAAGAAAAAAAAAAAAAATAAAATAAAAATATATAAAAAACAAAAAGGTAAAAAATAAAAAAATTTTTAAAAAAAAAAAAAAAAAAAAACATTGGGGCATAAGAGGATAAAACAATAATGTACAGTCTGTGGAAAATAATGTGTTTTTTGAACCTTAAACCTCATAAACTCATTTCATTACACCAAATACATAAAAATAATGTTCTTTTTAGCAACATAATATGACCCCTTTAAACAAAAACCATCGCCATCTAGAGATGTGAAGAGAACAATTCCATAAACTGAACAGTTACTTACTGCTGTCCCAATCTCATTTCCATCCACAGGGTCACCCAAAATATTTAGAGCCACCAATGCAACCTAGAATTTCGGAAAGAACGTGATATGACATTGATATGATTACAATAAACAAATCAACCCTAATTCCCCACACAAATCTCTTTGTACCTGATTGTAGCTGTTGTATTGATTAACATGGTTTCTGTGAAAGGTAAGCTTCAAGTAAGACCCAACAGCATCAACATGAACCGACTTTAGCTCTCTGGCTCTGAAAACAGTCTTCTCGTTGTCAGAGAGGGACACATACCTAGACAACACATTACACTCAATACAGTTAGTTCAGAAAAAAGTGTCTTAATGAGATGTGATTAGGTGTTGTATACTGAATCACATTATACATTGATAATGACCAGAACAAAGCAGTGGTCTAAAATCTTTCCTCACCCCAATCTGTGAAGATTATGAGTCTGCTGGGGCGAGCTGGACTCCGGCAGTCTGTCTCCAATGTGGAACTCGATCTTGGATGGGATCAGGTACTGATGGGCCAGTAGCTGGAGTTTCCTGACGCAACATCTCTCAACCAACTGCAATATGATTTCCTGAGGGAATGGACAGAACCTACACACAATAATTAGAACAATATTCCTTAAAAATCATTTCAGAACTGTAATCTTTGGTAAAAAAAAGTAACCATAACCAGCTATTAAAGTGAATATTATCAGCTATTAAATAGCCTAGATAGTTATCAATTATTTATCATTATTATCCTACTTCTACAGTTTGTCTTCGAAACCAATCCTAACTAAATTATATGAAATACATCGTAACATAAATAATATAAAATTCATTGACCTGGTGGATCTCCAGCCACTGACAGTGGGCGCATGGACCATCAGCTTTTTGGCACTGTAGTTTCCTTCATGACCAGACCAGCTGATCACAGTGAAGCCTATCTTATGAGGCATCCTGTACCTGAGCTCTGATGAATGTAGGATATGAACAATACATGATGTTTAATTTCACAAAGCACCAGCACTCAAACATAAAACATATAGAAAGAACCTGTAATTTGGCAACATTCCTATATGAGAGTAATATGTCGCTTATGATGTATCCTTAGATGTATATCTATGCAAGGTATATCTATTTTACTCCATTAAATTACCACATTGGCAGCTACTTGTTGTAACACTGTAATTTCAGTGAAGTCGAACACGGTGCAAATACATATGCATATGGTTACAGAGGTGCTCGCATTATTATGAAGACTTTGAGTTAAGAATGAGGAAATATAGTAACAGTATATAAAGAAAGGTCAATGAGAACGGAGGAAGACCGGTGCGGCGTCTCTGACACCACAAGCACGAAACGAACTGTAACTACGGTTACACCTCATCGCCAAACAGCGCGAGAAGAGCGTAAATCACCACACCGCCACTGAAAACAATAAAGCTCAGAACCATCATATCTTAAGAGATAGTACTAAGGTCACTATGGCAGAAGACAAAGCTCGATAAATAAGAAAGCTCGGGTACCCCCAAGTACAGCAGTTGCCTAGGTTTAGCTCCTACACTCACCGGTTGAACACTTAGAAACTGTGCGCTGCGCGAAATTGTCGCATTCGTCTTGAAAGAATCGCCACACACACACACACACAGCCACACACACACACACACACTCTCTCTTTCTCTCTTTCTCTCTCTCACACACACTCTCTCACCCACACACCCTCTCACACACACACTCACTCTACTCTCACACACACACACACAACATACGCTCTCCGGTGTTTTGAATGAATCTTTTAGGTGAACGAATCATTTCACTTCCGTGTACTGACTCTTGTTCACTTCTATGTAACGTACAGTACTTTTGTTCACTAAAGTCTACCTTAGTTGAAGTACGTGTCTCACATGCAGTGTTCTAGAAGACNGTTTATCACCTGCTACCCTTCAGCCGATCAGCATCTTTCTCCAGAGCATCCATCAGGAGGAACGAATCTTCAGAGGGTTCGTACACATCTGAGAAAGAGCCGCGGCCGGCCGGAGCATACAAGGGTGTCGGGTACATGAGAGCAGCAAGGTCTGATGGGAAAAAAACAATGCAAGATATTAATAGGGTTCACAAACAAAGCCCATGTTCGCTAGTTGGGTGGTCAGATGTTTCTGAACAGATTTTATGTGCCTCATGCACTGGCCTTCGCACGAGCCGGGCGCAGTCTGGTTTTAAGTGTTTTTTCACACGCAAACGGCTTGATTTTGAGTTTTATGGATTTATTTTCTGAGCTCTGGCACGTCGGAGTGCTCGATGGTGTGAACGTGAAAAGCCCCAAGCGTGTAAAATCTGCTCTGAAAACAAGAAGATTAAGAGAAAAGAAGTTTACAATGTCTTAATGAAGTCTATAAATCCTGCAGCATCCGTCTGAACACGTGAGCTTCATTTCTACTCGATCGCTCCATTAAATAAACCTGATTCCAAACATCTGAACTCACGCGTCTGGAATAATACCGCTGATATCTGTCCTTTTATACAGACCATCAGTATGTTCTGCAGCCTCTAGCAGAATGTGACTGCACAACTTGAACATGTAAAGTCCTGCAGTCACATTCTGCTAGCGGCTGCAGAACATGCTGTGGTGATACCATGGTACAAAGATGGTAAATATATGGTACTTTAATATATAACTTGATACTGAAATTCATACCATAGTACCATATTAATTTATTACAGTATTTCCAAGGCACTTTTATTAGGGAAACATTGAAATTCAAATGAAATTCAGTCATAATTACTACATAAAAAATAATGAAATTTATGACTTAATATTTCACAAATTGAACTTTGGCTTCTTGTCATAATTGTTTTTGTTTTTTTTTTACTTCATATGTCAATTATATTTTATCTCATCAATTTGACTTATGACAATTATTTGTATGTCACTGCGATGATTTTATCTTTGCATGCCGAAAAGGCTTTTGACCGTGTAGAATGGTCTTTTCTGTTTTCAGTGTTAGGACATTTTGGATTAGGCTCCAGTTTTATTAGTGTGATTAAACATCTTTATGCAGATTCAATAGCCACTGTCAACTCAAATGGCCCGATGTCTGATGGGTGTACAGTACGTAGAAATTGTAGACAAGGGTGTCCTCTATTACCGTTATTGTTTACTTTATTTATTGAGCCCCTGGCAGAATGCATCAGGATATTAGAGGGATCACAGTGAATGGGAAAAAAAAAAAACATGTTACCTCTTTGTTCGCAGACGATGTTCTCCTGTACTTGGAGAACCCACATACCTCTATTCCTGCAGTTTTGAATTAATTAGCTTCATTTAGTGCTGTGTCAGGTTATAAAGTTAATTTAGGAAAATCTGTCTCCAAGCCTTTTAATATTTCCTCTATACAATCTCTTTTTCAGGTTTGAGAAAGAGGTCTTAGATATTTGGGCATTTTTATCACTCCCGATTTGAATAATTTGTTTGAGACAAATTATTCTCTTTTAATAAAAAAAATTAAGAAAGATTTGGAAAAGTGGACCTCCTTGCCAACTTCCCTTCTTGGGAGTGTTAATGTTATAAAAATTAGTATTCTCCCTTGATTAGCTAAATTATTTGTTTCAGAATCTTCTGTTATTTAACGCCATCCTTTTTTTAATCATTGAACTCTCACATATCTCGTTATATCTGGAATAATAAGCAGCAGATCTTTTTAAACTTTGTAAACCAAAAGATTTGGGACAATTTGCACAATTTGCAACTCTACTATTGGTCTGCTCAACTCAAAATAATGACAAACTGGTTCATTAACAGGCAGGACACTCTATGGATTGACTTTGAATCTCTATCTTGTTATCCTATAGAAGACTATTGTTTATTAACAATATAGACCAGATAAATTGGAGTTCTAAGGGCTTGTCAAATGACCTCAGAGATTCAGAGTAGAGTTTAACATTCTCCCTGTAGATTTTTTCAAATACCTTCAAATTCAGCATTTCACAGTCTCTTTTAAGGCAGAATAAATTCAGTTTAAACTGACCAGAATTGGAAGAAACCACGAGTTCAGCTAAATCTCTCAAAGGGATTATTTCCAAGTTGTATGCCCTATTGGTGTATTCTGATTCCTCAGTTTATGATACTTTGAAGCCGTTGTGGGAACGGGACCTGGAGGTATCATTCAGTTCAGCAAACTGGACTGAGATTCGTAATGGCATTTTTCCAAAAGGTACTTTAATTTCTCTACATGAACAAAATTTACTTTACACCTGTTCGCCTCCATAGAATGTTCCCTAATTGTTCAAATCTTTGTTTTAAATGTAAGATACGCAAGGGCATTTTTTTTTCATTTATTTTGGTCCTGTAATCACATTCAGCCATTCTGGAAAGGGGTTCATTCTGAGATTCAGCCTAATTGTTAAACAACTTTTTTGACCCGGATGCCAAATATTTATTTACAATCCTTTTATTTCTGGCTAAAAAATGTATTCTACTGAGGTGGTCTGCACCCCAGGTTCCAACCGTTACCATGTGGATATCTCAGTTATCAGCCCTTTTTCCTTTGGAGAAATTAACCTGTGATCTCAATCACAAGTCTGACAATTTTTGGAGACTATGGAAACCTGTGCATTTTTTTTTTCTACAGAAACTCTGACAGTCCGTTTCAAGAGGACTATGGGTTTTTACTTTGTTTCGGTTTTTTTTGTCATGTTTCTAAATAATCTGTGCAGGAAGAGATGTGTATTTTTTATATATTTAATTGTTTATTTCTCAGTGATTTGGGTTTGTTTGTCTGTTCATTGCTGTTACTGTATGTGTGTATTATTTCGAAACTCAATAAAAAATAATAAAAATCTGTGAAATGACTTGAAGACTGCCGTCCACAAACGCTCACCATCAAATTGAACTTAACTTGAGCAGTTCGTAAGGAAGGAGGGGAGGTGGTAGACAAATATGGACATATTGAGAACACACTTATCCACCCCCAAAACCCCCTAGGCTAAAGGCTGTAATTAACGCAAAAGGTGGTTCAAACAATCTGAACAAGGAGGTGATCCTTTTGCCAACTCAGTGATTTTCTGACATGTTGGTATTATATCTTTCACTTGGATGATACAAGTTGCTTGGTAAATACCAGCGGCTAGACCAGTGTGTAACATATTACTATTCACATATGTAATGAAAATTCTAAATTCCAAATCCAATGCTTATTAAGTTAATTACATTTTAATTGCAAATTGATGAAAAAACTGCCGTCGTATTAAACTCTTCCGGGTTGCGTCCACGTTCCGGGTTACGTTGGACAGTATGGCTGAAGAAAACAGCTCGCTGGATATTTGGCCAGAAATTGAAAAGGCAGAAAAGGAGAATAGGCGTGAGCTGGTGCTTCAGGGTTCAGCAGTTGACAAAAAGATCCAGAGCAGCGGCGGACTTCACGCGCGACTTTATTCCCTTTCGCTCCTAAACTACCTGGAGATCAGTCAATGTCCCAGTTTACATGAGATCCACGAGAACATCAGACATCTGCCTCATCTACAGAGTCTGATCCTCTGCAGGAACAAGCTCACTGCAGTCCCAAAAAGCATTGGCTGTCTGAAAGCGATCAAAGTCCTGGATTTGTCTGTCAACGAGCTGCAGGCTTTGCCCGAGGAGATCTGTGCACTGAGCGAACTCAACACTTTAAATGTCAGCTGCAACAGCATCACTGCTCTGCCGGATGGTCTGAGCAAGTGTGTGAAGCTCGCCAGCATCAACGTGTCCAAAAATGCACTCTCGAGGCTCCCAGATGACTTATGGTGCTCCAGCCTGGAGCTCCTCAGCACCATCATTGCATCAGAAAACGCGATAGAGGAGCTGAGCAGTGAGGTTCATAACCTGTCTGCCCTGAAGGTGCGTTTCATGACAATCTAATAGTGAAATCCACCTGGATTTATACTGGATTTGAATTGAATATGTGTAATGGTTCAATGAATACAAACTTTCATTACTTTTTTAAGTAATTCCGAAGAGTGGTGTTGATGTATTATGTACTCCCAATTTATTTTTATTAGTAGTACTATATTTAATAATAGTACTATAATAATAATATAGTACTATATTTAAACTGAACTGAGCTGGATGATGACATCACTGAATTTTCACTGATTTGGAACTGTCTTTAACGAAAATTAATGTTACTATTCGTGGATGTTGCCATATATTACCACTCATTCCTAATTACGCTGTTCCAGAACATTTGCTTTGACACAATCTATATTGTTAAAAGCGCTATATAAATAAAGGTAACTTGACTTGACTATATTCTAATTATTGTAGGTGGTATACTATGTATTTCAATAAAATTATGATATTATTATGTTGAAATATTGAAATCTGTATTTTTGTAGTATAAATTTTTTAATTAAATACAATTTAGAAATAAAATACACATTATATAATTTAAAAAATTTACTGAATTAAATTAGAGAAGCATTTCTCTAATGGAAGCATTTCTTTATTTCTGTCAGACTTTTAGAGCATTATAACTTAAGTACAGTGATTAAATATCAGTTATAATAGTTGTGATTTTTAAAAGTAATTCTAAAGATTGTAGGTGGTGTATTATGTACTTAAAATATAAAATGTTTTATTATTATTATTTGAGAATGTTTTAATAGTTTTTAATGTGATTTTTATGCTGATAATAGGTCTATAATTAACTAATGTTTTTTATGCTGAAAAATGATGATTATTATTATTATTATTAAATTAGAAAGAATTGCTAAATGGAAGCATTACACTATTGGTCTCAGACCTTTGGACCTTTTTGAATTTAATAAGTACAATGGTTCAATAAATATACATTTGAATCAGTTGTGGGGTTTTTTAAGTAATTCTAAAGATTGTAGGTGGTGTATTATGTACTTAAAATATAGTTGTTAAAATGTATTTTATCACTGTGATATATAATACACCACTTACAATATTTAGAATTACTTTTTCAAATCATAACTGATTGGTTGAAATACAGGACATCACTTGATATTAATATGCATTAATAATATTTGAAAAGCCTTCCAGCATTTTTCCTCATGCATCCCAGGCCTACAGAGGGCCTGCAGGGAGTGAAGAGGAGAGGTGGAAGAGGAGGCTTGGGGGAAAGGTGGGTGTGTGCACCGCGTCCTCCCCTACCAGCTCGCACCTGCGTCCCACTGGGATTGGATGAAGGGTGATAGCCTTGAGACCCACAGCAAAAGGCTCAGCTGGAAAGCAAGAGTTCTATCACAGATTGTTAGCTTTACTGCGAAGTGAGGTGTCGGGTCTGTCAAGCATAGCCATAAATCACAGACATATTCATAGCCTGCTTGGGTTTTATTAAATAAGGCGAGTTTAATTGTTAGTTATTTTTAAAAACAGGATGTAGTTAGATCATGGCTTCTTTCCATGCGGTTTTAGCAACCAGAGCGGTTTCGATTCTGGCGAAGGTGGGCAGTCATCTAACTGGAATAAAAGCAAATGGCACACTCCTGCCTTCACCCAGGCCAGAAGGAGCCGTGAAGCTCATCATGTTGAAAATAATTAATAACACATTTAATAAATAGCTCCTGAGCCGCTGATGTAGTCTCACCATCTGTTACAGTACAATGTTCTCCACTTTATTAATGCGATACAGCCATTAGATGACAATGGAGATGACACAATAATGCATGGCATCGTTCAGATGCTATTTGTCTCCTCAAATTTCCAATCTGGTGCCCTGTTTTTTGTTGCCGTTTTTCCGATTCTCCTGTCGACTGATTAATCTGACACATTTTAGGTAAAGATTTCGGCCTGCCCTTGGTGATCAAACGATTTAGAAAGTGTGAGCCATTTAGAGAGTGTTTGCCCTCAAGCACGTTTACACAATTTACAGATCTGCTGCATTTGTTCAAGAAAAGCTGGTCGACTAACAGCCCGCTGTGACTGGGTAGTTACATCATGTTGTGGTGTAGTGTGTAATGGAATGTTATGTTAGAAGTTGTTTGAGATAATATACTTGGAGAAAGTTAGCTGTTAGCATCCTGATGTTATCTGTTAGCATGGCTGTTGCTTGGCTAGCACATTGATCCTCAGAATCTCGGTATCTTTTCTTTATTTTAGTCCTGAAAAGAAAATTGAGATATTTACCTGAGCTTTAAATGTCATGCTAACCAATCGTTGTGTGAGTTGTGTCCCAATTTGCGTACTTCGCAACATTATTCTAAGTGGTTAGTATAAATAGTGTGAGTAATGTAAATTCCAACAGTAAGAAGTGCACTTGTGCAACAATAAGAGTACATATTGCATAGTTTAAGTTCATAGTGTGTAGTATATAATTCAGGACACAACTAGTGTAGTGATAACACCAGCAGAAGCTAACTGCTAAAGCTAACTTGCTAACTATATACAGATTCAATTAAATACTGTGATTTTAAATCCTGAAACAAAACCCTGTTTGAGTGAAGGGTTTTGACCATTTTCTTCCTGAAATCTCTACTTGATCTTACATGAATCATTTAATATTGGCTCTTTGGGTTGAAGGAGAGAATTGATTCACGAGGTGCTTTAAAAGGCCAAAGCATGATTGGAAGTGAAACCTTCTAAATACTGTTTGGCCGATACGCCTTGTTTCCTGCTCATTGCGGCAGTTTCAATGATTTTGTATGCATGCTCGGTACATCTGATGTCAAAAGGTATTCCCGGGCTTAAAGAACTGGATCTCTGTGCCCTTTCGAAGCTATGCTAATTTCCGTAGACACACAGAAGTGTTTACCATGTGTAAGGGGAAAGGCATACAGCATATGAGCCGATTTTCACAGCTTGTTTGCATCTTGTGTTTTCAGGCGAAGCAGGCTGAGGAGGTGAAGGGTGCCAATCCATGATGCTGTGAGTGGTAAGATGGGGCAGAATGCGGAATGGACGAGATACGAGAGTAGACGAATGAGGTACTGCCTTTGAAAAGTCATTTTCTTCCTTTCCAGTCCGCGAGTCTGTTTTTCATGACGCACATACATTCCCACCTGACCTGAGGTGAATCTATCTTTCTATCTTTCTATAACCTGCAGCAGTCGAGATGGATGGTCAGTGTGGTGACTCTTGTATTTCCCTCTGAAAGCCTGTGTACAGTATGTGTGGCTGGACTCAAATATCACATTAGGAAATGTCAATCAGTTCATCAGTGGCTTTGTCTCTCCTCTGTGCTTCGCTTTCCCCCACTGACTTAACGGTAAAAGCAGAAAATCTGAAATGTCTGACTCGGTTGGCACAGCATCAGGGTGCAATCAGTCACTTTGTGTTACATCATGGATGGCAGGTCAAGTAGAACAGACCCAATAGCTTTACTGACTGCTGGCCAAAGTAGAGTTTCAGCCATCCTTCACCTTGCTAGGAAGTGCTAAAATAAACAGTCATTCGGTTAGTCTGAATAATCAGGTGAGGATATCAAATATGGTTTGTAGAGTTGAGCAGCTTAACTATATTTAGATTTCATTGCAGTAGAGTGTTCCTTAATGGAGACAATTAAATAAATGCTGGAATATGAAGCTTATTACATATATGAATTTAGTATATAATATATTTTGCTGTGCTGTGAAGTTGTCTAAATCTGTGGTTCTCAGCTTACGACCCAAAATCGGCAAACATTTTATTATTTACTATTAATCATGCCTTGTATGGACAGCCAAATAAATAAGCTTATTTAATTTTAAGAAAGAGAAAACTCTTCCCACATTTTTTGTTGTTGACATAAAAGACCGATCACAATCACTATTTCATAGGCTAATTCGGTTAGCTTGGTAGAAGTTATTAGATCCTGAAATTATTTTTAATGTCATCATCATTATTTTTTAAGGACAATTTTGGTGCTTAATATCCAGTTAAAATATAGGTCCTAAGCCAGCAAAGCCAGTTGAGAACCACTTTGCGAGGTACAGAAACATCTGGTTATGCATTCCTGGCATAATATCTGTGAATGACACATAGACATTCTTATAGAATGAAGAGATGTAAACGTTTAGTTAATCTTCAGTAATGTGTGCCTTAAACCAATTAAATAGTGTCCTTAACATTATCTTTCAGAGTTTTAGATCAGGAGATAAGTGGGTAGTGCTTCAGTAAATCCTACCTGTTTTTGTTTTCTTTTTTGTAGCAAACTCTACATATAGCTCATTCCAAAGTGAAAATGTAATGCCAAGCATGTTAAAGATTAGCAGCCAAGCATTCAGTGTATTAAGTGATGAGCTGTTTCCATACAAAAACAGTTTATTCAGTGCATTGAAGCTTATCCTCCATTGACTTCCATTCAAACAGAATAGCCCCTGGTCATCATGTTGAGCATAACACCTTTTTGAGTTAACCTTGAAGGCTTGCCCTTGGGAAGAGGCTCTGGATGTGGTCTGAAGGAGTCAGTTCATGTAAACAGTGCTTTACAGATAGTTATGGCTCTTTCTGGTTTTGTTTACACTATTCAATGGTGCAATATTTGCATATTTCAAGTATTTGTTTGTACAGTAGCTCTGCTTGATTATCTCCATTGTCAGTGCATTGTTGTGAATTACTGTTCCATTCTTTTAAGAACAGACAAGAACATATCAAAATAATGTTCTTTGGAAATCAAAAGCATGCCACAGATTCCGTCCATATATTTTATACTAAATAACTTATAATATTATTTTACACATTATCGAACAGTTCAGAATAGGACTCTAAACCTTCTGTTTAACATACACGGCTAAACATTCTGCTGTATTCTTTTGTAATGCTTTGACATGGCAAGTTATGAGGACACTGTTATAGCAGACACCCCTTTTTTTCTTTCATTTTTCTAGCTCTCAGTTGACCAAATAACTTGGTCTGAGGATTTTATTGTGAAATGCTTTGATTGAATTGGTCTGTAGTTCATACACTATAAACCCTGTAAACATCTTTACAGGTCTGCACTGTCAGCATGTGGCCAAAATTAAGTTTGTAATACTCTTGCATCAACCCATAACCCATTCTGCTAGTGGAGAGATTCACTGTAAGGCTAGACATTATTAACAATATTTTAAAGTTCTGCTAAGGCTTTAAAACAAGTGCACAAATTCTAAATAATTCAGAATAATTTAAAATAATTAATGCTCGCTGTTGGTCATTATTGGTTTGCTTGTTGAGGGCTATAAATACATTTATGTATTAATATTTACTAAGAAATATGTGTTTCATATTATATATATAATATATATATATATATATATGTATGTGTTTTTTTTAAATGAATATTTTTGTTTACTTTTTTTCTTTTGACCTTGTAGGACTTTTGATATCTCTTTTAGTCTCTTATGGCCATGTTCAATATACATGGATATGTATATGCGTGAGGCTGAGCGATGCCATTCTTTAGGTAGAGAGCATTTGCTTTCTGCATCTCAATAAGTTGTTCCACATCATCATAAATAGATTTCATCTTGCAGATTTGCATGAGGTCAAGGCTGCAGATGATGAACTGACCAGAATGCATGGCAAACAATCTTGATTGACAGCTAGCTCCTTGTTGAGTTCACTGCTTGGCACCACAAAGACTTGTAATCATCCGACCTCTCACCTCTCTTTTCTTCTGATGTCTCTGGTAACGAGAATGCATTTTAATATTGGCATCAAACCTATCAAGCAATAGTTGCAAATATGCTCCATTCTGCATAATGCAGAATTCTCTCCTCCTGAGTCTTCTCAGATGGTTCATTGTTGCAGCGGCATCACAATGGCGGAAATATGAGTGTCATAAATAAAGGCTGACGAGTCAAAGCTTGGATTGTCGTCTAGCGTGACAAAAGGGTATTATTCTGTTGCAGGGGCTGGGAAAAAAGTGGAATTATCTGTACCAGGGAAAAAGCTTCTCCAGCCATAAGACCCACATCCAAGTCTGGTTTTGCAGATAGACTTGTTCCAGCTCGTGGCCTGACTGTGCTGAGCATGAAAACAGATGGAGGAAGGGAAGAGGTAGAGATAGAGGCCACAGGGGGAGAGAGAAAGAGAGAGAGAGAGATAAAGAGAGAGAGATATATACAAGGACCGGTGTGTCCATACGGAAAAGAGAACCAACCCCGTTTGGCGGATTGGAACAATGTGTTTCGCTGATGTTATCCCGTCTGGAGGGCCACGCTCTTCAAAGCTACAGCACATTTAACGTCATTTGGCACCAATCATGCGTAGACTGCATTATTGGGTGCTATTCTCTCTCAGACATTCACGAGGTGAGTAGAAGCTTGTTAAACAGTGAAGAAGCTGGAATTCCATCAGCATTAGACTTTAAAGAGCATTTTAAAATCACATGTTTGCAACAAAAGCCTCATAGAGCGTTTACAAGCACTCTGGAAAACACAAAAGTCATGCTTTAAAGAATTGTCATTGAGCCCGGCAGCATCCCTCCAGAGAGCTCTTGGCATTAGTCCTGTCCTCCATGTACGACTTCCTGAAAACATCTCAGTGCTTTTACGGAACTGGTTAAAAACCTGACTAGACCTTCAGATCATTTTCTCAGTGATTTCTGATAGCAAGGGAAGTCCTAACTGGCCAGCCTTTAATGGGCACTGGCAACTTGTTCATGTGGATCTGCGCCACTCTGATTCTGAGGTTCCTGAAAGTTCTTGCTAAATTACTACTTTTTTTTAAATTACTACCTTTTTCTTTTTTTATATTACTTTTTTCAAACCTGCAGAAAAGGCCAGCATACAGTATGTAGTGTTTTGGATGCAAAAGAGTTCTTAACTAACTTATAGGGCTAGTTGCCACTCAGCGGGTGTTGCATGCATAAGTCCAAAATAAGTTAAATAAAAAGCAACCATCCTTAATAGAAAGTGTCTCACAAATCTCCGGGGAGTGAACAAAGTCCTCCTGCAGCGAATCGATGCGTTTTTGTACGAATATCCCTATAAAACGTAAATATTAACTTTATGCCTATCTTGCCCAACAGTTTGTACCGAAGATGCTCCTGGCTGAGACGTATGAAGGCCAGGCTTAATTGCGCATGCAACCGCTAGAAAAGTGACGAACCGCGGAAGCAGCAGGGGAAGAGATCAAACAAAACACCGGTACCACATCATATTATAATATCACACAAACAAAACGGTTTTGTAAAGAAGAATTTTGGAGGATTTCGATATAAGCCAAGAGTTTTACTTTTTGCTAAAGTAAGGAAACTTTGCTTCCGTTGTTCCTGTAAACAAAAGTTGGTTTTCACGGCGCAAGCTACATTAAAGTGATTATTAAGTTTTAAATATGGTTATTTTTCTTTAAAAAATGCATCGATTCGCTACAGGACGCCTTTTTTTTCACCCCCCGGAGCCGTGTGAGACCTTTTTTTTTATGAAAAAAAAATATAAACAATAACCCAATAAAAATGACCCAACAGGCTGAACCGCATTTTTTAGGTGCACCATTCTCTTTGTGCATTTTATCCAAACCATTTCCCCTGTGCTCTGTGTCTGTTACTCTTCCTTTCGCAATAATAACGGGTCCACAAGATCCTGCATCATTTTGATTCGTGATGTTGGGAGTAAGTTTTTTTTTATGTTTTGGAAAGAATCTCTTAACTGTTGTGTTTTTTATAGCAAAAATACAGTAAAAATGATTACAGCAATATTGTGAAATTTTATTACAATGTAAAAATAGCTGTTTTCTATTTAAATATATTTAAATTTATTCCTGTGATGGCAAAGCTGAATTTTCAGCAGCCATTACTCTAGTTTTTAGTGTCACATGATCCTTCAGAAATATCTTCTAAAGAAACTTTTAAACAGTAGTGTAACTTGCCTTGACAGTTCAGACTTTCAGTGATGAACAGATTAAACTTCACTCTGGTCCTCATACAAAGTTATTGAATGTCTGAGCATTTGAAAGTCACATTTCGCCTACTTTAGTAGCCTACTTATATTTGCATTTTTTTCACTCCTTCATTACTTTAAATACTATCCTCTTTTATAGCAGAGATATGAGAACATACATAGTAGACTATTTAATATGTGCTTGGCTGAAATGTTGACTAAATGACTAGTTTGTGAAGCACTGGGAATCCAAATTCCATCTATGTGACTAAATCTCCGATATGTGCAGTGAAAGTTCTTTCTTGTAAGCCGTTCGCTCTGTATTCTTTTGAAGGGAGGATGCACTTCACATCTGTGCATCTTATTTTTATCCAGCGAAGCTGAGATCCGCAATTATTTGTATGCACATACGCCTGTCACAAACAAGCGAGTAGCCAGGGGAGAGAGCCAAGAGTGATGTGTGTAACGGCAAATTGATCCTATCTGAAAGGGCTCAGAGAACCTTAACAGAGATCAAAGCTGACACTAAGGCGCTCAGACTGCCAACTGAAAAAAGAGGGGTGATAAAAGAGAGAGAGAGAGAGGGATGAAAAAACTGGGAGTATCTCATCTTGTCTAATTACACATTTCAGACAGCTCATGACCAATTATCCTCCCCTTAGTAGCATCTGCCCTTCTCAATGACCGCCGTGCTGCAGACTGGTAAAAAAAAAAAAAAAAGATGTTCCTGAGTTCATGTTTTCTTCAGTGCTCATAAAGGAAGTGATAGCCATGCTGGGAGGACATCAGCTTTTTGTTTTGTTTTTGTTTTTTTCAGGCCTAAAGCGTGTTTTTCTGCCCCTTTTTTCCAGCTCTTAAGTCTGAAGTCCCACGGAGAGGTTCCTTTTTTAATGCTGACTTTCTTTAAGGTGACAGCAGCATTAAATCTGCGGTGGCTTGTTAGCTGCGAGGCAAAATGCAGACCCTTTCCACCATCTCTGTGTTTCAAAGAGCTCTCTAAACCTGGGCTTTTCTCAAAACAATTCTCCCCCCGGGCGACTTTTTGAAGCCCTGATACACACTGTCCTGGCATCCCATAAAGCTTTTTTACGCAGCAGGTAATATCGCAGGGTCACCTCCAGAGGGGGTCAGAGAGGATGTGTGGCCTGTCCTTGCCTGAGGCCACCTGTGGGCCGCTCTCGGGAAGCAAGAAGCAGCGGTTCTTCCCGGGCCTCTGCTCTAGCCATCAAGGTTTGGAACTGAATTTCAAACTATACAGGTGCTGTTCCATTAAGGTAACCCGTATTTGCTCAGAGCATTTTGAGACAGTGCCCAGAGCTAAAATATAACTCATGAAATGCCCGACTTTGTTCTCAACCCTCCTGGGACGGTGGGTGGGTGAATAAAGTGTGTAAACATTGCAAATTATGACTCGCAAAGCAAATGTTGAGCTGGCCATGTTGTGCTTCACCACAAGCTGGTATGAACAGCTATATTTCAGAGAGGATTCTGTAGCAGAATAATGTTTATACAAATTTAAATAACAGGCATTTTGTGAAATTGTAGTAAAGATTCTTAACTAAAAGTTTTCTCCTACTGCTGCCACAATGTAGCCATAACTGGAAATAATAGAACATAATTGGAAATAAGAGTCTTTAAAGTGACCAATAATATAATGCTTTTAAGGCATATGATGCTTACTGTTGTTGTTGTTAGTCATCAATTATTATTATGGTCAGTATTAGGTAATTATACCACTATATAATATACACTATATAAAATTTCATTTATTGCCAGAACTACACAATTAATACTTCTCTCTGTTTTCTTTTTATGACAAAAATGGAAATGCAAGAACAGACTATAGTTAAAACTGTTAACATGTTCAGAGTATTTTTTATTCCTGAAGCATAAAAATATATTCTTTTAGAAACAATATAATGATAATGATTATCATTAGATTTATTGATTTATGATTTATCGAGACTGCAGATGGTCTCATAAGTTTAGATAAACTGAGGGCTGGATCTGCCGGCTTCAGCGGGGGGAGATCAGCCAGATGCACAAGAGTGTCTGTCCATCAAAACGCAGACCTTTCCCACACAGCGACAGGCTCTAGTGAACCAGACAATTGCAATGTAGCCAAGTGAGAACAGGGCAAGATGGAGTCACGTTCAGCCACTGAAGTTGTTCCAGAAAGAACCGCTGCAGATGCCTCTGCTTTGAACGGAGAAGATCTCTAACAACCAGCCAGTCAGAAAGAAACGACTTTACATTACAGCATACACCCACTCGCGGCTCCGACCATCACTCAAGGTCGAAGAGGGGAGGGAGTCAGGGTGCAAATAACCATCTTTATAGTGGATAGACCCGAGTGCAAACGATTATTAGTGTAGAGCCGTTTTTAGGAGCACTTGAGGGTATGTTGACTTACTACAACCAGAACTGGCGCTACAATGTTTTTCTTCTTTTTCTCCCAGATTAGAAAACTGCTCAAGAAGCATTTTTTGTAATTCCCTTCTTTTCTTTTCCATGGCATCCTTTACTTATCTTTACTTACAGATAACGTTACTTATCTTCTCAGGCTCTGTGTCAGCTCTTTGGTCCGTCAGCATCTTTACGTTCATATAATCTGCTGCGCTGTATATTGGGCTTCAGCCCTTTAGCTGTGTTATTAAACCTCTGTCCTTCAGGGTGGAGGGAATGAAGTGCTTGTTTGATGGAGCGTTGGAGAATCGGACCCCTCCTTCCACTCCTTGTAGATGTGCCGAGGGTAAAAGGTTGGCTGACACAGACCCGTGCATGTGATGCATCTGCTGGAGCTCTCGCTGTGTCAGCATATCGCTAAAACTGCCAAGCAAACTTGCGGTAATATTGCACAGGATCGTCAGGAACCACATGCAGCCCTGCGGTTCAGCCTGACAGTGATTTCACTAAAGGTTCCTGCTGAACAACAGACTGGAGCTCATCTAGCCCGTTGTGATGCTAATGGTAACTGACACTATCAACCAACAGATTGTGCTGCCTGCAATAACCAACCAAAATCACTCAGTCCAGGGCCAAAAATGTCTTGATGAAATATTTAATCTGCCCTTCTTGAGACTTGTGTTTCGGCTCAAACTCTTCTTGTATGTAGGCATCACACACGGCGTGTTATGAAAGATTAAGTATAGTAAGTTTGAGCTAGATCAGAGTTTTATACAATGTTCTGTCAAGTTCTGTCAGTTCCCGTCTTAAATATGGTTTATTATTATAGAAAATACATGTGTAAGTTATTTGAGAATAATGTGAAGCTGATGTGATGCATTTGGGTTTTATGGCATTCAGAACTAATGGGAAAGACTTATATCGGTTTACATTTCGAATTTGAAGTAAACTATAATACAGAAAAATTGGCTATCTTAAATTGTCAATTCACTGTTTGAATTAAGGAAAGTAGAATGTAAATGTAAATTTAAGCCAATTCATATACATTGTATTTACCAAGACAACCACCGAGTTTTTTTTTGTTGTGAAAAAAGATTACTAATATAGGAATATAGCAATATAGAATTTATTACAGAAATAACTAATAACACCAATAATAATATATATAATAATAATAATTAATTATTAAAAGTAATAATTTGTATTATTATTATAAAATTATGAAAATGATTATTATTAAATGATGATAATAATAATATAATAATAATTAATAATCTTATTATAATTATTTCTACTACTACTCCTACACTACTACTACCTAATCCTACTAATAATAATATACATAAGAATGTGATTATCATTATCATTATTTCAGCAGCCATTACTTTAGTCTTCAGTGTCACATGATCCTTCAAAAAAAATAATTCTAATATGTTGATTTGGGGTTTAGGAAACATTTCTCACATATCCAACTCGTTGAAAACCGTTGGGTGCTGCTAATAATTCTTGAAAAATCCCGGATTTATTGGATAAAAAGAAGTTTCACCAGAGCAGTATATGTAAATGGAAATAATTTGTACCATTACAAATCTTATTTACTGTCACATTTCTCAGTTGTTGAATACATCCGTGCTGAATAACGTATAATTTCATTTTTTTTTTTAAGTTTACTGGAACCCCAAACTTTTGAACTGTACTGTATAAGGTACTTTTAACCTGGTACTTTTACTGAACCCATTTGTGAAAGTGAGTCAAAATTCCCATCAATAATTGTCCCTGTAAAAAGTCTAGGTCACTTGGGATGAAACATCTGTGAAAATGTCTTGCTAGAAGTAAATTGATATAAAAAATGGCCAGACTGTTAGCAAATAACAGTTAGGGACTTTACTTGACAGACTCTGTGATTGAGGATAACCTTACTTGGACTTTTCTCCTCACAGTAAGGTCACTTAACTCTTTTACCTGCAAGACCATGGGACATGGGAAAACTCATAGTTTCACGGTGAGGTGACGTATGGTGGTACTTTTGATGACTGAGTTCACTAGCTCTGACAAGCCTGAAACAGAGAAAAAGCTTCTCTCCGCAGCGGGCCAAGCCCTGCCCTTTAAAGGTCTCGATCGGTTTTTAAAATTTATAAGAGCACTGGGACATGTGCCTCAGGTTCAGATTTCTGAGTGCAGTGCTGCGTCTGTTCAATGTTCCTCTCTCCCACTTCGCGAAGCTTATTAGTGACACTGGTGCAATGCCCAGCACTTCAACCCTTCCCTCTCATATCTGTCTGAGTAAAAGCCTTCGTGGTCCAACATTATCTCTACTGTAAACAGCCTCTCATATATGAGCTCAGAGCCATAAATAGGACATGATAGATAAAAGAAAGTCATCACTAACAGTGTACAGAGAAAGTGGTAGAGGAAAATATCTTGAGTGAACCAAGGAGGAACTTTTTTAATATTGCATATAAATGTTATTCTGTTTTTGTTTCTTCCAGAGTTAAGGGACAGACAGTATGAACTGAACAAGCTATTGTGAACACTAGTTTCTTCTGAAATATTCTCAGTTTAGCCAAAAATTAAATGTATTTACCCTCAGGCCATTCAATAGGTTGCTGAGTTTCTTTTTCAGAACAGAAATTTATCATTACATCACTTGTAATACCAATGGATCCACTGCAGTGACACGGGTGCGAATCAGACATTAAAACATATCAGAGAAATGAGGCAACAAATGTCCAAACAGCTGATAAAAAACTCATAATACTCCCAAGTAATCCATATGACTACCATCCTCATTAATGTCTTAGAAGCAAAACGCTGATGTTGTAGAATAAATCCATAATTACGTCCTTTTATCTTTAAACTGTTTGCTCCAGCTAAAATATCATCCAATCTACTCCATAATATGACTTCCTCCAGTGACACACATGTTTCAAACTCTGAAGCGGAGAGACAAATATGCACCAACGAATCAAAGCACCGCTTAAATCCAAAACAGTCCAAAAACCAGTCCTAAACAAATATTTCAGTGGATTTTTTGACTAGAATGACCCATGTATGCCTTTAATCACTAAAGTACATTTTTTATGGATTATGGACTGGCACTTTTGGGCAGAAACAGTGATGTTTTAAAGTTCAAATACCTTTGATGGATTTGTTTCTTCTTACAAACCCAACCAGTTTCTCTCTTCGCAAGATGTTAATTGATGGACTGTGGAACATATATTAACTTTTAAACTTTTGTTAACAGCACTTTGGTGTTGAATGTAATGTAAACAGTATTAGCTTAGCAACATGCTAATGACAAACTGAAATGCTGAAATGCATTTTTATTTGAGTCTCTGTGAGGACCTCTGCGTTACTCTGCTTTCTCAATTGTCACTATATGGTTTCATTTTAGTTAGGATGCCGCCTGAGAAGTGGTCTTTCTACTAGACACCAAGGCAGCTTGCTAGGTTTTGGAACACAGCCACTGTCTTTAACAATAAGGCTCACTTTACAGACAACCAACAAATTGATTGGCTGTCCCAACGCCTTAATGTTTGCATTTAAGGTGCCATTCAAATTATTAGCTCTTTTGAATTCGCTAGCACCCCTGCATCAGTGCTCGGTCTAATATTTTCACGCTTGTGTGAATTTCCACTGAAAGCTCATCCTCCCCCTTCTCTGCTTCTGTATCTCTCTCCATTTTCTCCCTCCAGCAGATAAACGTACTCCTCAGGCTTGCTCCTGCCACAAAGCATTCTGTAATAGTCTAATTGTGGCTAATGGTTTGTGCAGCTAATTAAAGTGTATGAATTACAGTAATCAGTCAACACCGTTGAGGCTCGCATCTCCTCTCCTCCATGCGTGGAGGACACAGAGAGGGACTGGGAGAGAGAGAGGGAACGACGAGAAATGAACCAGACAGGAGGAAAGGAGGAGGAAGCTTTTGTGGATGTATTATAGGTTATCTTTCAGAACAAATTAAGAACTTTTCCTTCATAAAACCAACTTAAAAATGGTGCCACTAGAAACAATCTTTACCTTTTGGATACTCCAGTCGGCGGATCGGGCCCGATGAAAACGGCTCAGCAGGCTTGTGTCGCTTATTCCCTGCAGCATTACTTCCAAGTGAATCCAATGCAATTAAACAACACAACACAGCACAAAATAAATAAACCACCCTGTGGGTGGCTAAGCAATTATGTATAATGTACAGTACTGGGGAAGCGCAATAGAAAGTGTGTTACTTTCAAAATTTGGGCTGAGTAAGATTTATTTGAAGAAGTTTAATCTATGTAATTTGATTTATACAGTAAAGCTTGTTATATTTTGAAATATTATTACAATTAAAATAACTCATCTATTTTAATATTTAAATGTAATTTATACTTGAAATGGCAAAGCTGAATTTTCAATAATGTCACATGATCCTTCTGAAATCATTCTAAAATACTGATTTGCTGTTATAAATCATCAAATATTGAAAACAGAGCTGACTGCTTAATATTTAACACAACTTCTATTTTTTTTTTTATTTCGTCGTGGATACCATACAAAGGTATACTGTCATTTGAACAGGTAACATGTCCTTGAAGGATATATGGTATTTTGTTTTGTTTTGTTTTGTGTTTTGTTTTCATACCAAGAACTAACACTGTTTAAAACATCATGTGTCTAAATTTTGTTCCTGTGAAATTTCCCACATCTACCTGTTCTAACTATCAACAGCAAATAGTAAATAATGGTTCACAGCAGTGATATAAATAAAAGATTAATAGAATTCAATAGAGCCCTTGGTCCCACCCCGTCTTTCGGTTTCTTTACTCGTCAAATGTCTTCACTGAGTTTTTAAGGTAACACCTGCACTTTTTTCACCTTTAACAGTGACTGGAGAGTTTAAAATATAGTAAAGGGCATCAGGGATAAGCACGTTTGAAATGTAAAGGTTTAAATCCTATTAAAACAGGGCCAAAATGAAGAGAAAATTAGTTGATTGATGTGATTACATTTCCATTATGTTGCTCCTTTTGCCTAAAAGGCCATGTAGGATCTGTTTCTGCGAGACAAGGAGCTGAGACACTGATTAATTAGATACGCTAAGCTTCTCACCATTAGAAGTGTTAAGCTCCTTCCATATACATAGACTAAGTCCATTTCTTAACCACCCATTTACAGGGGTTTCATAGACATGTTATTGCGTGTCATCTCCTGATAACATTATTAAATGTCTCGGTAAATCCTCAGTTAAATTACAATCTCATAAAAGTGTGGACGAATTTGACAGGTAATGCTTCGCACGTGCATTGCATATGTATTAGGTTTTTCTTCCACAAAATTCAATGTTTTCTTCAAAGTCAAAGTCCAGATGACTGAAAGAGGATCAGTGCTCTGTATTTTTCATCTATGTGTGTTCCTGTGTGTGTGTGTGTGTGTGTGTGTGTGGATGATTTCATATGGATCTAATAAGGCATGTGGCAGTCTTCACCCCACCACAGACATTATGGAAGAAGTCAAGGGTAAATGACAATGTGCAATTAAGAGGACAACGAGGAGAGGGAGTCTGACCGAACCATCCTGCAAAAAATGCCTGCATAACAATTTGTCACAATAATTATGAATAATTACAGGCAGCATCATATTATCAGTTACTGATA